>RJWM01011116.1:0-60872 GCA_004363535.1 Dasyprocta punctata | reverse complement strand
GCCTTCCCTTACATTGTATGTCGGCTCCACCCCTGGGAGGGCACAGCACTCACACTGCCAGACAACAAACCAATAACAAACCAATAACTCAGCCCCATCAATATTATATGAGGACTTGGGGGTACATAGCATATTACCTGGCCATAACTCTGAAAAATATAATCCCAAGCACTATAATCTTGATGTTGAAATTGCAAAGGATCAAAGTTTCTAAAGCCTGAAATTACTAAGATAAAAGATCCAAGAATATAATTTTGGAAAAAATATTTTAAAATTATTTAAAATAAAAGGGGATTTATTTGAGAAGCATCACACCATGACAAAATACTTCAGAGGCCACTTTATACAACTATATATATATATATATATATATATATATATGTATGTATATATTTGAGCCAGCATAATACTCAGGTGTATAAAGACAGTCAAATGGACATAACAGTCATGAGCAAATAAATTACAGCCATGAAGAAATAGGTCATAAAGCTAAATGCATAAGCATGTATTGTTATGCTTGGTAAATGTTTGCATCTAGCTTTACAACTGCTGTCACCTAAAATACCATGATGGACACATTTTGGATAAGAGATAAAAAACTGCAATGGATCACTACCACATATGCAGATGACACCAAAAAGCCAAGACTTCAAAAATTATTATCATTTACAAACACAGTAGAACAAAAAGGATATCTCTTAATTTACTGAAGAAGTTTCAATGTTTTTATTTAAAAGTACAATGCAAAGTCACTGGTGTATTAATGGATTTTCTTGGAAGTGAATTTACAAAAGCAAAAGAATGTATATAATGAAGAAGAACACTCTTAAGAGTCCTTATACAATTTGTAACTCCAAAAATGGAAATGATGGATGAATAAATAACACAGTGAGTTGTAAAAAAATAATGTTAACCACTGAAAATTGTGGGCAGAAAACTGAAAAAACAGAAAAAAAACTAAAAAGCAAATTCAACTTATGAAAAGTGTATTAAAAGGATACACTTTGGGCAATGGCACGGATGTAGTTCAGAAGAGTGGGTCAACAGTCATTGTCGTTAACTTTATTTTGAAGTTTTGTATCAAGATGAATACTATAGCAGTGTTTGTTAAATTTTTTGTTTTGTTTGTTTTTTAGTGTATGGCTCTCCTTGGAGAATATGTTCATAACCATTTCCTATTTGGCCCTGCTCTTTTTGAAATTCTTCCAGCTGTCAATATACATCAATATGAACATACCCTATTAAATTTTTCCTCTTTCTTCCTGCTTTCCTTCTGTATTTTATTTAGTACGGGAAAATGCATTTCTCACGCACTCATACACAGATCACAAATTTGGCAAAAGCAACAGTGGTGATTACAGCAGTATCATTGTATGTCTTCTTATCCTAGCTTGCATGTGGCAGTTTTCCAACTAGTCAGTCATTTCACTGGCTTCTTTATGCAAATATCAGTGTAATTCAGCAGTTGGCAAGAATGCCAGTATGACCAAGTGAAACAATTTTAAACTCAAGTTTTTGTTGTTGCTACGTCTTAAATCACCTTCTTCCTCCCAATGGAAATTGTGGTCTTTAGCAGGTGACTTTCAGAATTTCAATCTCTTGGAATTGTGATTTTTGGGGATTTTTAAACTTCAGAGATTTTATTTTTCAGGATTTCAGCATTAGGGATTATATGACATTTGGGATTGTGTATTTGGGGATTATGATCAACACCAATGAATTCATACTTCATTCCCTTTTATGGTTACATAATATTGCATGGAATGAATAACTACATGTTATGTATTTACTCATCAGCTGATACACATTGAAGTTGTTACCATTCAGCTTTCTTAAAACAGCTTTTCTTACCCAGTTTTACAGTGAGACAAAAGATATTTATCTTGTCAAGCTCTATAAAATATCTGCTCTAAGTAAAATAATTTACATTCAAAATTGTGATCAATTGTGCTAAATTTCTCTCACAGTTAAGCTTAAACATTCATAAATAAGGTGTACCATCTTATGTGGGCCTCAATTTTCTTGCTTATAGAATATTACTCATTTATGTGAAATGTAAAAGAGTTGGATGTTTTAGAAATCTGAAAGTTCCCAGCACTCGGGAGGCTGAGGTAGGCGGAGCGTTGTGAGTTCGAGGCTGGCTTGGGCTACAACGCGAGCGCAAGGCCGGCCTGAGCTACACAGTGCGACCCTGCCTCAAAAAACCAGGGCCGGGAGTTTGGCTTAGCGGCTTATGCGCCTGTCAGGCAGGCGCGAGGTGGTGAGCTCGATCCCCGGTGCCAAAAAACAAAACAAAACAAAACAAAAAAAAGAAATCTGAAAGTTGAGGCTCACAACTTAGTGAGAAGAATTATGAAAGTAAAGCTGAATAGAAACTGAAATGTTCTAGAGTAACAGTAGCCTAACATCACCCCACAGGACGAGGACAGAAAAATAAATATCTGGATTCCCCTTTCCCCATTCAATCCGCCAAGAATGTCATTGGCTGTATCCATGAAAAAGAGAGAGCCAAGGAACACACTGATAACTCCACATGGGTCATCCTTTTGGGGGAGAACACTGATTACCAACAAAAAGCACTCACTGCATACCTTGAAACTAAGGGTAAAAGAGGAAATAAAAATATCGGAGCTGCTTGCTGTAAGTTACCAACAATACTAGCACACACAAAAGTTATTCATAAATATGAAAAATGTTTCAGACAATCCAAATATATGTAGTGTGTATTTATGAAGCCCAGTGAAAGCTAAATTAGCAAAAACATAAGCCACACTCATAATATGACTATCAAGACCACTTTTAACATTGTGAGAAAGAACACAGATCAATGCTCCTAACTAGTATAGGACTTAACAACAAATTAAAAATAAACCACATTTATTCATATAGCAGATAAGGCAGACACTCAGTATTAAAACTGTAAGTGTTAACAGTATGACAAAAATAGCTTCTTCATTAAGTCTGGTGTGGTCCTGACACCTGATGTTCCTACATGAAGATGACAATATTAGCTACTATCAATCAGTATGAGGAGACTGCAGGGTAAGCTTAGTCTTCAGAAGGCTGACAAGAAATGCCCCCTAGCTACAGAGGTGCAGTCAGAAGCTAACTCACCATGGTAAACTAGGTCTTACACTATTTCATTAACTAGTGACTAATTTGGCACAATTTGATAGGCACGGTGCTAAACTATTCAATCTCAAATCTACTTAACAGTGGAAAAAATTTCAGATTAAACAGAAAAAGACAAGTTATTCGTTTTTCCTTCTCTCTCTCACTTTGCTTATTTTAGGAGACTACAAAGGGATAAAGTTGTCACCTAGTATATGAAGGTTTATCCTGGAATTCTCTCTTAACTCAAGACTAGCTTGACAAAGGATTACGAATATATGACATGAAGTAGAACCACCATGAAAGTTAATTCATTTCAACTACTTTGACATTACAGTAAATCTTGACACATTTTTATTTGGGGAGATGCACATTATTTCAAAATTTCTGCACAAAGTTTCATACATCTATTTACACAACAACAATATTTTCATTTTTGGAGCTTTGATTAGACTGTAAGCCTCATCTTTTCTTGGTTGATTTATGTATAATTTGACACACTTGGTCAAAATTTCTTGGTGGCAATAATCTGTAAAGGCCTAGGTGATTAAGGGGGAAAGGAATAAATATTATTTTGAACCTCCATTATCATTCCCTTTCAATAGAAACAAGACTTCTGTCTTTCAAAGGAACTTCTCTCCTCATTTTTTACTCCTTTTGACTAACCCCATTTCTTCATTCATTCCACTTTTCAAGTATTCAGAAGACTCAATGAGAGCAAACATTTTAACACTCCTTTTCAGGCTGCTGAAGCAATGGAAAATAAATAATGATAAAATAAAAGGTAGTTGACATCCCCTTTGTAGGCTTGATACTTGTCTTATTAGCACATACAGAGAAAAGGAGACAGCCACCATGACCTAAGTAAGACACACAAGAACATCAACCAGATCTTACATGGAGGGCATAGTCACCCCCATGATGATCCTGAGCTACATTGAATGCTGATGTTTCAACTTATCTGGGTGACTCTTGGGAGCCTAGCTTTCCACCTCACCATGAACTCTGTCAAAGGACTATCTGCCTGAGCACTCTAACGCAAGCAGCTCCAAAGAAGAGGGTAAAGTAAGTCTCCTTTAAGGCCTTCGATGTATCAATATCCACTGAGTGGGCAGAGGTGTGTTGAGAGAACAAGAAACATTACACTTAATCCATCTTTGTAGAATCACAGATAGGGTGAAAATTGGGGTGCAGTTTAAGAACTTGCCTTTAAAGTAGGTTGGAATTCTGAAGGTCAAGAAAACCAATGCTAAATTTATAAATATCCTACCCTCTCTACATAAGGTATGTAGCCAAGAGTAAAACATGCGTAGAAAGTGTAGTCTTTTCAGCAATTACTTAAAAGCCCAATTACAGCTATTACCTTTATAATTTATAAAATGCTTTTATAAGTACGATCTCATTTGAACTGGGTCACAATCTCACGAGATAGGTATCATTAGCCATATTTTAACTGCTAGGTGTTGGACAAGATAAACTTGCTAAATAGCAGAGGCAGGATTTGCACTGGGGTGTTACGGACTCCAAGTCATGTGCTAATTCAATGGCACCATGGACCTCATGTAGCATGAGATACACTAAGCAACACAAAAGATGCAGGGCCAGTGCCCAGACCATGTATCCATCCTGGGGTTGGGCTCCTCACTTTGATTAGAAAAGCTCTGATAAAACAATAGCTGGATGACCTCCCCAATGCATGCAGTAGCTGCTGGAGTACCACTCCCCACCCCAAGTTGGGCACTGTGGATGCCATGCACTGGTTGGTGAATCCTCACACAGCTTATGGCCTATCTGGGAACACAAAAACATCAACAAGCGGTTATAAAGTTCCAAAATAAGTGTTGTAAACGAGAAAAGTACAACAACAGGTAGGGAGGCAGCATAAGTGAACATGTCAGGAAATGGTGGAAAAGCACGTGTCCTATCAAGCATGAATCATGTTCAGTTTCCTCAATGGGAGGGTTCCAGTAACATTCTGTCTAGATTTGGCTTGTTTATTATTCAAGACACAGTCTATTTTTTAATTATTTTTTTTTCTTCTCTACATTAGGCCACCCATTTTTAAAGCCCCAAGCATTAATCTGATTTCCTGCCAATAATTTGGAGCTGATGATTTGGGTCTTGATTCTGCCTGTATGGATCTTCCTCTGATAATTTGGAGAGAAAATGATGCTCATCTCCCCTCTCTTCAGACAGTGGCCTTAGGGATTTTACTCATCGTGGGGGCAGGGCCTTCGCTTTCTTGACAGATTTAGGGAAACAGGAAGATAGGAACCCAGAATTGAACAGATCTGTCAAACTCATTTTCTTTCAGGGGTTTCTGCCAATTTTCCCTCACTTCCTCCCTCTGTTTCCCTCTGTCTTTTTCCCCCCTTTCCTTTAAGTAAGAGGAAAAAGTTGGAAAGATATGTATGTGATGATTCCTAAAGAGACAGACTAAAAGTGCTACTAAGCAAAAAAGCAGGTGTGCGCCCATCAGAAGGTCACTTTCCGCTTCTTGGAGATGAAGCAGGAAGTCAAGAAGGAAAAGTGTGAGTGAGTTGCCGGCAGCCAGAGATTGCAGGTGGGAGGGACAATCTGCCCATCACTGTCACTATCATCAGAGCACTGGGGACAGGAGGCAGACAGCTGCCTTTCTGAGCCACGGGACTCCAGCCCCCACCTCTTATCTTCCCATTAGCCAGAAAGCAAGAAAAGAATTAAACCTATTTTATTGCTAAATAATTAACAATGCACTGGCATTCTGACAATTTGGCATGCATTTTCTTAATCAGTAACCCAAGTAAATCTGTTTTTAAGCTACTTAAGTAACACTTTCACTTAAATATTCTAGATGAGTCTACATCCAGGATCTATTTCCTTGAAGCAGCTTAAATTATGCTTTCTTCCCTTTTGCTCGTCCTTCCAGTCTCAGTGTTGCTCTTCATACTCACAATTACACTATTAACCCTAATGGTGACAGTAATATCCTTACAGTAGTTCCAACCTCATTAGGTTTATGAGACTTTCTTAGCATCAGATTTCTCTTGTGAGATCCTAGAAATTCAACATACAATAGAGATAATGGTATTGTTCTTGGTAAGGTCACCAATGATCCCTTGAATGCTTGAGTCAAACACACTGTAGAATGCTTGTCTTGAAAAGTACAGCAACACTTGACACTGAATCACTTATTCTGTCTGCTTGGAAACTCTGTCCTTTCTCCAGCACACAGTTCTCAGGTTTTCACCATCTCCAGCCCATTTCTCAGCTCTGTAACTTTTCCTTTATCCACTTCATTCTTTTACCTCTCTCTCCTGCATGGGTGTATCCCAAGACTCCCTGGTGGAGTCTTTCTTAGATGATATTAAGAGCCTTCTTCTATTCAAGCTAATCATCTACTTGTCCCCAACACCTGCCTTATGCAGCCACCATACCAGATGTCTTTCTGCTTCCAAGCAACCTTGCCTTGCTTCACAACAGCAGTAACTGGGTCATTTCCCTTCCTCTTCAGCTCCCCTGTCCCCACCGGACAGAGGTCTTCTTAACCTTGAAGCCCACAACAGGTACTATTTTTCATCCTTGCCACAATTTGTGATTATGTACTTGTTAGTGATCAACTGTCCCTCTAGTTCTGTCAGGTCCCTCTCGCTGACTTCTGTTTTTCTCGAAAACTTAGCAAATAATCAATAGAGTTTTGAATAGTGAAACAAGCCAGAAGGTCAAATCCAAATGATAAGAGACTAAAAGCAAAACAAACCAACAGTGTTCTATAAAACCCTTACAAAGAAGCAGCACAGGGAAACTGTGATCTTCATGATATACTTACTAGTAAAATGTGTTATTCTTCAAACAACAGCAATCGATTCAAAGTTTTTAAATAGCTGTTCACAGATCAGATGAATCCTGCTCCATGAAGTATAACAGTTGAACATGAGTAGCATCATATATTCAAGCTAGTAAAGCGATCAGTGTTCAAAAGCACATGAACCCTAGCTATATTCACGGGTTCCACACGTCTATGTATAAATCTATATCCAGTGGTGGCAAACCTTTGGCACGCATGTTGCAGCAGGCTGTCTGCACCACTGAAAGCTCTAAAAGGTTCTCTATCACTCATAATAGAGTAAAAGTCCCAGTCCAAAAATCCAAATGCTTCAAAATCCAAAATGTTTTGATCACTGAAATGACACTTGACAAATTTCACTTTTTGGAAAACTGCAGATTTCCAATATTCAGATCTGGAATGTTCAATCAGATATATACATGTACAAATATTGCAAAACTAAAAATTCTCTAATATGTGAATCAATTCTGTTCCCAAGAATTTTGAATAAGGGATACTCAGCCAATATACCCACAGGTACGAACAAATATACACACATATATACACCTATCTGGAGTCCCTACTAATGTAGGTACATTGTCATTAATGTCACATAAATTACTTAGATGATACAGGGTATTTTTTTCAAAAAAACTCCTAATTTTATGGATGCATGCATGCCAGAGAGTACTAAAAGTATGTCAATGAGAATCATTATGCCTGTAATTTGGATTACATTTTCTTGGTTCCCTAGTGTAAACAAATCTTCTCCCAAATAGCCCTATTAGTAAATGAAATATTTACTACACCAACAGATTTGCCACAAAAATTGCTGACCAAAAGTGTTTTTAATGCAGAGAGGTTCATTTCACCAGGCATTTATTTCATTTCCTTTGTCAAGGTTCACATTCCACAAAGGCCTTTAATAGGCCTGATTTCTAACGCCATTTTTAAAGAGTTTATTTTCAAAGAATCAATGTAAATACGAGATATCTTAGTTGATTGCTTTTCTTTAAAAACTGTAAATCAAGTTGTGGAATATGAAAATACTATTTTAGATTTTGCTTTTAAGACTGTCCCTTACAATGAATCTTTAGAATTAAAAAAAAAATGTATTTTAAGGTGTAGGGAGATAGGGTATCGTGACCTTGACATATCTTAGTTTTCTGAAGGCAAGAGACAAAAATCTACTTTGGAGATTGTTGTTAATATTATTACATAACAGCAACATTTGGCCTGGTACCTGGTACACAGGGAGGGTGCATTACACACATTTATCTTACTGACAAAGGAATAAAGTCTACCAGGAAGCTTCTGAAATGAGGGCTCCTAAGTTCAAAACAGTTTGATTTTTCTACTGGCCATGTGATTTGGGGAGGAATTCACTAAAATGTTCAAGATTCAGTGTTCCTATCCACAAAAGAGGGATAACAAGGCTGTGTAACTTTTGGGGTTGCTGCAAGATTCAATGGGACACAGCTTATAAAGAGCACAGCATACTCCCTAGCCATTCATTATCATATTATTTCCACAGTATTAATTCCATTTGCATGTTGGGGCAGGAGCAGTACATGGGAAGCAGAGAGATTTGCCTAAAGAATTATGTTACACACACACACAAAAATACTCTTCACAAGAATTTTTAAAAATTCATTTTATTTTATTCACATGATAAATTTTCAAGTGACCTAGAATACTTAATAGCCACTTGTATCCACACGGACAAAGAAACACAAAGTAGTCACATAAAAGTGACCTTAATATGTACATAAGCAAAGGGAAAGGATGCCACACCATGCTGAGTGAAGTGTTGAGCCAGTTTGGAGAAGAGCGGCGAGGAAACTCAGCCATCAAATGGCACATGCGTGCATGCGCATGCTGAGCCCCCCAATACAGCCACACAATGTTAGTCCTGACAAAACATTATTCTTAACGTTACACGAACTCTAATTACAATTTTAACATCACCTTAGGTCTTTCTGATATGTGTTTAAAGTTACTTTGCTTTTACAATCATGTGACATATATTACAATAATGATTTAATTGGGTTTTTTGTTTTGCACATTTGTAACTAATAAGATATAATTTAAATCCCAAGTAAAAGAAACCCCTTTACTTCTCAAGCTTGAAAACTGCGTTGATTAATTTAGCAGGTCTATGTTACAAGGCTATACTCAAACAACTCTGCCAATCTCTAAGAAACAAAAAGAACTGTGAAAATTAAATGACATAATGTATGGAAAATACTCTAAAGATTGTCTGTCACTTGCATTCAATAAAAGTTTGCCTTTATAATTATCATCATTATCCTAATCATCAGTTAGCATCACCAAGTGAGAAAAACTACCTTGGTTCTATATAGTTTGCATCAAAAACCAAACTGACAACAAATATTAATTTTATCCTTCATGTTTTAAATAATTACTGTCATCCTAGTCAACCAAAGTATTTGCTGTTTTAAATTAACAAAAACTAGAAAAGATCAGTGAGTAACAGAGCACTATTCTGCTTGTTTATAATAGCAGGAAGTCATAATCTCTGGAGTAGTCAGTGAATGAATTTTATCAAACATTTATAGAATCTCTTAATTCAAGAAAATGAAAACATAAAAGAACATGTTATCAGACCAAAAGTAAGCAATATTTAAAGAAATCCTTAATATATAAAATTACCAGCACTAGAACATTGAAATATTCCTGCTTATATTAGACCAAAACATTTCCTTACTGGTATCTGAAATTCTGGAAATGTCATTTTTTAAATTCTAGAAGTTCTCTGAAAATCAGTAAAAAATAAAAATAAAAAAGAATTTATCCCACTCCACACACACACACACACACACACACACACACACACCACACGGAACAGTGTTGTCACCAACATTTCTATAAAGTAGAAGCTTTTCAAAATTCTAGACACCAAATCAAATTCATGGCTACCACGGAAGGCAATGTTTGATTATGAAGTTCAAGACTGGTTTCTCTCTGTTGGACACAGATTTTGTACTACCAGGCATCTGTCTCACAGGATATATTCTGATACTTGCAGTATTTCCTTGCAGGTAGGATTTATGCATTCTTTCTGCATTATCACTTGACATGAAAAATAGTTCAAAGTTAAAATCTTTCAATGTGTTTTCAAGACCATTTCTGTGCCCTAGAACTCTCCAAATTAATTGAAGGGCTTCTCCAAACATGAGAGAGTTTTCCAGATGAGTTGGTTGAGCAGCCTGTCTTGGACAAACAATATATTACTTAATTCATGCGTAGAAAGTACACATATAAATGAAAATGAAGATTTACTAATGTTTGCAAAAAGGAAAAGCTGAACTTCACAGATGGGGAAGGTAGAGTACCAGGTTTTAATGAAAGACTTAGTAAGTAGAGAACATTGTTGGTGACTAACTGGGATACGGGAGCGAGGGAGTGAATGATGCTCTCAGACGCAGTATTAGCTCCGAGAACATCAGGACAGGCACTTTTCTGGACCTTATCCACTTGCTTCTGTCCCATAGTTGGTTCTGTCACTACACTAAATTCTCCCTTCTAATACATCATTCTTTCAAGCACTCAGGCATTCACACATTGAATTTTCTGCCTGAAATATCCTTCTCTAGCTGAAAAACACCTACTTAGATTTCAAGACCCTAGGAAAACATTTCCACACATCAAAAGCTTTCTATTCCATTCCTCCCAGCAGATTAATCCCAGTCTTTTATGCATCCAAATCCCAGTGCTCCCTTTTCCACCCATTGTGAGAAGCTTATTTCACATTGGGTCGAACAATCAAAATTCCAGATAACTCAGACAAGGACTTTCTTTTGGACACTAATGACGTCACTGCAGTGCACACTAAGCAGGAAAACTGATTTGGAGCTGCAATTATTTGCTTACTTAGTTTTACTAATGAATTTTTCAGTTCCTTAAGCCTCCAGGAATGTTTCCTATTTACCTCTGCATCTAGCAAATTAGTAAGTGCTCAACAAATATTTGTTAAGTAAAGTAGTCTAATATTTAGCTATGCAAATTGTCTGACTCCCTTCCTTTGCTTAGTTTAAAGCTGCAGTTATTTATTCATAAATAAGATGGGGACAAGTAGTATTTCATATCCTTCTTGCTTATTGCAAAAACCTTTTGTTGTATAGTCATTTTTTCTATTCTTTTACCTCTCAACTAATTTTTAAAATACGGCTCTTTCTGGACAACATATTTTACAGTTCAGGCATACAGGAAGGTATGCCTATGCTCTGTCTTGTCTTCCATCTGAGTATGTGTTCAGATGTGTTTGGGGCTCTTCAATTTCTTATTCTATAGCTGTCTACTCTCCCTTGACACAATTACTCTGCTTCTTAAGAGAACTTAATGAATATTTCTGCCTCTCTAGGACAATTTATTTAAAAAAAAAAAGAGCAAAGAAAAGGAAGATTCTGATGGTCAACAGTTTAAAGTGGTAGATTCCTACGATCAAATCAGAGGCACGATGACAGGTCATTAAGAAGGGTTGAGCCCTGTTGGGCAAGACACTGTCTTGAAACCACAGATGTGCACTGTGATGCCAATGCCATGTGATGGAGACCTTATTCTAGCACACAGAGTTGGTAGCAACTTTTTAAAGTGATTTTCTATTTCCTGAGAAAAAGCTGTGCAATCATAGGGAATTAGCTGATTCACAAAAACTGCATTCTTCTATAAGGAAAAAAAAATAATAGCAAAATCGAATCTTAGCAAAAAGAAACTTGAGGCTAGAAAAATGTCTTCATATATCAAACAGTAAATTGAAAATCTCTAAAATGGCTTTACCAGAATATGATTCTGGGACCCTGAGGAGCTTTCAGTGACTAATGACAGATTCCTCCAGAAGAGGACTGTGTTGATATTCAAAAGAGAACCAAGAGTGTCCCAGTAATTAATTTACTTGAAGGTTGAGGAGGCCTTGAAGGCAAAGCAAAAAGATAAGGACAGTAAGGCCAAAAAGAGAATTAGCAATGCATAGAGGAGGTTGCTAACCCACAATCTAACACAAGCCTATTAGAGTGTCACAGGATAGACGCTGAAAACCAGAAATGACACCAGAATATGGAAATCTCTGTTTTCATTTCCCATTTAATAGGACAACTTGAAATATCCCTTACTACCTTCTAAAAACAAATTAAATTCCATAGAAATTGTGTTAAATACAGGTTTATAGTTATAATTGGTTCCTGCCACAAAGTCTCAACTTCTAAAATTAAGTTGTGATATCATAGCACAAAAATTTAATACTTCTGTCTCCCAAAAATTAACAAAGTACAAGACAACAGAGAAAAAGGAAATACTTCTAAAACTCAGAACCCGAAACCTCTGATTATACTAAAACGATGTAACAAGTTATCATAAATCTTAAGAGTTTCTTAGTGTAATACTGACAGCTTATCTGTGAAACCATACTCACAGTAAAATTCAACCAAATGACCAATCTGATTTAAATATTATAAGGAAATTGGGAAGATGCAACATTCTTTCATTTCACATTTCTTGCATTCTTTCAGATGCAAATTGGGAGTAGGCAACTCATATTACTGAGTACATAGGCTAATCTACCCCTTCTAATACAGGAAAAATACTCAGCAAATTCAAAAAGGTCTTCAACTCATCCTTTCACCAGATTTCCTGTATCCTGTAGCTTATGGCTGTGCCTATGTTGGTACCTTTTTTCAAGCACTGTTTCCAGGTAGAAAGTCTACTTTCCCAGAAACAAGAAAGCCCCTGAGCAGCTTTGCCACCAAGAGTGAAGGACTAAACCCTGTGCCTTATCCTCCTCATCTAGAGAAAGTTGCTGTGGTTGCTAATCGTATGCCTAGCATGATTTCTTGTGCACTACAGGATCATCATTTAAAAGTCAGCTCAAAGCAGGGCAGGGCACTGCACACTGGAAATCACCACTTGGGGAGGCTAAGGTAGGAAGATCACCTGGGCAGCTTACAGAAACCCTGTCTCAAAATAAATAAAATAAAATATAATGAGTTGGGTTTGTAGCTCAGTGTGGAGCACTTGCCTAGCATGTGTAAGGCCCTGGGTTCTAATCCCCTAACAGCAAAATTGAAACAAAAGAAAACTGAGCTGGATGCTATTTATCTGAATCAGCGTAAGATTTTCTTTTCTTGATTCCTTTAATTCTAACAGTTTAGACTTTAATTACTTTTTAATTGTTTATTTATGACAGTTATTCTCTCTAGCTGTATTTCATACCCTTAGGACAGATGACAGATCCTACCTTATACCTGTAAATTACTAGTCAAAATAAATACTGATTTCCTTACTGTTGAAGACCTGAGAAAAGCTATTAAAAAACAGGAAATAAGAGCTACATATTAATATCAACTTTTAGAAAACACTTTGAAATTACAAGGAAATCTGTCTAACCAGGCATTCTAATTTGTACACACTCACTGTAATATTTTATGTCCTTTTAGCTCAAATTTGATATTATCAATCTTTAAATTCTTAGATCTTTCTACAAAAATAAAATTTCCCTAGGACACGAGTAAAGTACACTATTAATTATACTTTCATTTATCATGTGTAGCAATGCTTCATGGGAGAAAAATCATCTGGCTTCAGATGGCTCATAAAATTTTGCTGACTAATGATTATGATTCATTTATAAAATTGGTGATTTTTCTATGCTACAAACGTCTGCCCAAGTCGCAAATGGTTAAACGGTTAGCTCAGTGACTGCTGGACCTCATATACAACTTACCATTAAAGTAATGAAATGAAAGTGAATAATGCTTGCCAAGAGTGAAACATTTTAGAATGGGGTATTTCATTTGCTCAAAATGCATAGCATAAGCAGGTAAAGAAGCAATAGCCTGGTATTTTCTTCTCTACCTTCTCTTTAGTTTCATATTTTTCAGTATCAGCTCTTCATACCACATATTTCAGTCCAAAATTAGTTCACTTCCTTATAATATACTGCTCACAATCTTACTGTGACTAGATGACTGATCTGAATGTTTCTCCTCTTTGTAAGGATCACAGCCAATTTAGGATATCTATATTTTTTAAATGGCACCAAAGTACTTAGAGGCACAGTTGTACTTTTTCACTAGAGACATCATAACACAGGTTGATACAAACTAACAAAGATCGAATTCTTAAGCATTTTTGTTATACCAGAGAATTGTATAGGCACACCCACCCAAAAATTAATTTAATTTTTTTCTACAACCTGCTCAAAGATTCAGAAAGCAATTCTTATCATCTCATTAATTCCATTTTGTATCAGATGATAAAATGGTGCATTACACATGTTGTTTTATGACCACACAGCTGTTCCTTAAATGGTGGTTGTCTTAATTGTACTTAAGCTTTAGTTTCTTGCATATAATGAGAAGCACACTTTTTGAATTTTTCTCCTTATTTAGTGGCTGGGGGAGTAGCTCAATAACAGAGTCCGTATGTATCATATGCGAAGCACATGATGTGTGTGCGCATGCACACACATATGCACACACACTTTCATTTAGGACACAAGGGAAAGGAACAGGAAAAAAAAAAAAAACATTGCTAATATCCACAGATCAGCATTAGTATTATTACTTAAAGCAAATATTTCAGCACCAGTGGAGGAGTGGACTGCACCAACTAGAAGGTCTTTAACTCCCCAATCTACGACCACAAAGTTAGGATTAGTTGATCTTTACAGTGAAGTGATCTAATGGGGTCTAAAAATATCTTTGAGCTGCCTAAAAGCAAGACAATTTATGCCAACAGAGCAGAAAAGAATGCTGATATTAAATTTTCTGCCTATGAACTTCCTAGGGAAGAGGCCTGGAAAACGTTGTTGTTGTTGATTTGTTGCATAGCCATTCTCTGATTACCTCCTGGAGACACCGGTAGTACAATTAAGTAACTAAAGATAAAACCCTCAAGAAACTCATTTTCAGCATCAGGGCCAAGACTGCAGCGGCACCTTGCATGCACTCCATATTTTATTATCCCTGTCCACCTAATGCTGGCAGTACTAATGAACAGGCAAATGAAGTCACCTGGTAAACAGAAGACTAAGCAGAAAGGAAGGGCATGGATACAGCAGACATATCAGTCATCTATATTTGACTATAAGCACGGTTATACTAGCAAAAAAAGCTGGACCATACTGAATACAGTAGAGTACAGCCAGAAAAGTAAATTACGTTAAAAATCCTTCTAACAGAACTTTAAAAAAAAAATCATGAAGTATTAAAAGCTGGAAAAGCCTTAGTGACCATTTTATAGCTAAGGATACTAAGATCTCAGAAGTGAGTGAGGAACTCAAGGTCACAAAGCTGAACAGAAGTCAGCACTCAAGAGTTTCCTTATTTGAAGGCCACAGTGTATTACACCAACTCCCAACCCTTCTCTGTGATTTAAATACAGTCTCTCATTCACAAAGGGCTGACAAGTTAAAGCTAACTGCAAATATAAATACCCATGACAGTTAAATGAAATAAAACAGGTTTCTTGAGGCAACTGGAAAGATGAACAAGCAGGGCAAAGGGAAATACTCTAAAGTCAGGATTTCGACGCCACCCTACAGTGGCTCTGAGCAACAACCTATATTCACATTTTTACATGGGTGTGGTGGGAGGGTAAGTATTTTGGCTTGGTGAGTCCTACTGTTTCTTTGCTGAGCTCAGCAGAGAGCAATTTTGCTGTGTTTATAGAGCTGGGCCTGGCTTTGCTCACACAGAATCTGAAGTCTTTCTGGGTAGACAGTAAGCAAATCAGCCATGAAGACTTTTGTCTGACAAATTCACATGACCGAAGACCAACAATACAGCACTGCATGCTAGAAGCTCACAACCACAAATCCTCTTGTGTTTGATTCTCTGCCTACTTTCTAGCTTCTGATCTTTTACACCTAGCCATTGAATTGCTTACCATTCTTACGTTGCCTGAGAACTGGCAATATTGAAGCCATAATTCAGTGGGGCAGGGTCTGCAAAAAGCCAGATGTCTAGCAACAGGTGGAAGACTCTGCCCAGCGCATTTCTTCTTTCTATGTTTTAGTTTTACAAGACTAAAGAGTACGGAGTGATAAGAAGAGTTAGAAATGCCAACATCACAAAAATGGCTCTTGGTGTCTTCACCTGTGGCCAGCTATCTGAAAAATAACCAAGATCCTTCTCTTTACCCAGTTTCTCCAAATCTCATGCAGAAGGAAGTCAATTCCAACACTTTTCTATAGTAGTGATGAAGGAACAGTACCGCAAAGCACTGTGGAAATGCAACAAACATGATAGTGTATGAGGACACACAGCCATACCTCTTCATGGTTGATCAATGTATCTAACATATCTGAGTCCCAGCCTGTCCTTACCAGCACCTTGGTCAGTGAAACAACTACAACTTCCCTGTTGCCCTGTTCCTTCAACCCATCCACCCACAAAGCCTCCAAATTGGGATCAATACAGCAAAACAACCAACTCTTCTTCAGATGAGGTAGCTGGAAGCTTCTTTCAGGGCTTGCCATGAGTCCTGATTGGGTAATCAGCAATCATTTTTGTCTAACTTCCTCCAGAAAAGACTAGAATCTTTTCCGGAATGATTCTGATCTTGCATTGGGCCCTGGCTCAACCCACAGTTTATCTGGGCAGTTGAGAGCCATGATTCAGGCTGAAAATCCAATTGCCCACCATTGTACTACAAAGTAGAAATCTCCACATTCACTCCTGACTCTAGTACTCTGGGTGAAAGAAGTCCTAGACTTTTTGAATACCAGACTTCAAAATGGACTTTGACCCTAACTGCATCTAAATAAACATATGTGTTACCCACAGTCTCTTTTTTCTAACTTCTCTCTTTTAAATTTTTCTGTACACAGGCCATAAACTTGTTAAAAAAGATCATTTGTCCAAGGCCTTATCTGGTCACACATTCTCTAATCTTTTTTCTCAGTACCACAGTCACAGTAATCCTTGAATCCCTAGTGCATAACAATATGTTGGGAGGTAGTTAAAGCACTGAATGAATGAACTGATAATTACTTGTAATACAGTCATTACAATTTCCTATGGAATTAGTCCTTAGATTCTAGGAATTAACAACAGGATACTCAATGCCATAGGATAAGAGCTATCAACTCCCACTTCACCTATCTTCTCTCAAAAAGAATAAGAATATTATCCATCTGGAATCTTGTTCACCACTCAATTATAAACTTGTTTAAAGAATGAATTTCATTTAGTGACCAGAATGCAGGACCTTTGAGGCCACATTAATTTCTGCCTGCCATAGGGGAAAAGTCAACCTCCTAGCAGGCAGAAACAGCGCAACTAAATTCACCCTGCAACAACCTGGTTTGTAACTGAGAAATTGACAGAATTAAGAAAATGTGCTTACAGAGTTCCAAAAGAAGGGTTCAATGGGGTTACTATATTCTTGACTTACTTAAGTAGAGTTTTCAGTTCCAGAATGATCAAAGAGTCCTTTCCAATGTTCAAATTCTATCATTCTCCAGTTATCTTGTGCTTAAACAATTCCTCTACCTGCTTCCTTCCTTAAGACTCCTCTCAAACTTGGCTCATTTCCTTTACTTATTAAGGCTTCACTGTTTTTAAGTAAAAGGTTTATTTGCTTATTGTTGAGTCATGTTAGGGGACTTCTGTATCCCACTGAGAATGACAGGATACACAACAAAAATCTTCAGTGCTTAATTAGGGATGGAATACAAAGTGAGTATTTCCTGGGTTGGCCTCACATCCTGACAAAATCAGGACCCCTCTGAGTTCTGTGGGGACACTGACCATGGCTGTAAATAGTATATGAATCTGAACAATTACAGATGTATGCTTTTGTCTCTTGTTCATACACAAGACAAACCAGGGCCTTGCCGCACATTGAATGGCTTCTTGTATTCACTCAACTTTCCCAGCCTGTGCTCTCATCTCATTAGAATTTCTGTATCCTCTGGTCTTGCAGAGTTCCCTTTACCTTCTTTTGTATCAAACAAAAGATGGTAATTTACGTCTAATTAACGGAACTGAGTCATAATGAGTTCTCTTCTCTTAGACAACATTTGAATCTCCAAAATAACCAGCAAGATTGGGCTTTTTAGTCTTGCTCCCGCTTAAGGTTTTATAACACAATGCTCTCATTCAGGCCTCCTACTTTGCATACAGTCAGAGGGCTGGAGGTTATCCACATTGTGAAATTCTTTGGCTAGTTTTGCCCCGAGTGATTTAACAGCAAGCAGGCTGATTGAATATTTTCTGCTAAGCAGCACTGTTGAAATAGTCAAACTGACAATTGCATCATTTTTATGTCACTTACTTAGACTTTGAAATGGTAGCCTTTGCCCATTGATGTATTTGATAGCATTCTTTATGAGATCAATTTCCTTGCGAAAGATACAGAAGATGAAAGACGAGTTTGATGCAGAGCGCACAAAGGCTGTGCGTCCCTGCGAAGAGAAGCACGATAAAGCTCAGTCAGTCTCCCTACGCCATGACATGAGGACGCCCACCATGTAATGATGTAAACACACCGGACCTGCCTACAGAAAGCGAAGGCACATGTTTGAATAGAAACAGTACCCGGGTGCGAGTACGAAAAGCATCTTCTGGCTCTCTCACATGCCAGGACATTTTTAAACGCTCTCTATACATGCCACATGCCAACACAAACAAACCTCAGGGTCTGAGCTCCCCTGGCATCTTGCCCTCTTCCAAACATCAGTTAGATACACTGGGATTTTACTGCTGGGTCTACCTTCATCCGTGCTTTTTCATTATAGTGGGTAAGGAAGAAAAAAAATACCCTCTTCTGCCTACATCTCAAATGCCTCAAAACCCAAATATGTATTCCTCTGATAGAACACTGTTATATTTTTTGTAAAAAACAATTGTGACAGCACCACTGAACTGCCATCACATTCTGCTGAGCTACAAATTCACCTCTGCTCCAATCTTTACAGGCTCAACAACTCAAAGAAATAGAAAATGAAAAATAAAAATAAAAGAGAAAGGACAAAACAGCCAAGGCAAAGTTGACCACAACTTTCACCATGGGGAGTCTTAAGAAAGACTGAGATGGAAATTATCGCTGTGTTGTATTATACAGAAGGACAGACAGATGCAGCTACACAGGCTTAGAATTTTATTGTTCTGTTTAATTTTTTCTCCTCAAAAAATGTAGTATGTACAATTTATAAACTCCAGCTTTTCCATAGATACACTTGATTTGTCAACATGAAAAGATGATCCTTTGGTAACGAGGCTGCTTGATGAAAATATTAAACCAGACAGTAAGTCAGAGAAAATTAAATACTACCTTGATTAATTAGTCTTAATGAGTAAGCAGTGACTCATTTATTACATTAAATTGACAAAAAAAATAGGTTAAAGAGAAAGGAGACTGTATCACATCAGGTATAGCACATAATTTCTTTTTCTGTTTTGGGGTTGAGGTGGAGGAGGGATATATTGATACTCACAGAATCAACTACATGTATAAGCATAAATAAAAATCACTATTGACACATTTAAATAAATGTATTTGCTTCCACAGACTGAAATCTAATGTGAGAAATAAGACACACATAAGAAGCCACAAACATGGAAATGGACTTGAATGTTAATTGATAAACCTGACCTTTGAATTACACTTGTTTTCATTCAAACTAAATTGAAAATAAGCTGGACATCTCTAAATTAGCTCAGATGTCCTCTCTCAGCTGGAGCATGGTAAATGAATAACACACAGTTCTCACAATCTTGCCTTCCAGCCCCATGCCCTTGAAGGCTTGCAGACGCTCAACATGATGGGAGGAAACACCCTGGGGTGTGGATCTGGCCGATCCGGGTCTACTGAGCTGGGCACCTGCCAAAAGAGGCAGGCAGGAGAGTAAGGTTTCCAGCACCACCAGCTCCTGCAGACTGCGTGGGGTTCCTGTGGGAGCAGGGGATGTGCGCTGGCAGCCACCTCCACAGCAAGTCAAGTGTTTCTAAACCGGGGGCTGCCTGTCCACAGTGGCAGACAGCCGTGACATAAACCAGAGTGAGTGCAGGGTGAGTGGAAAAAGATACGCCTATCACAGGAGCAAACGCACGCGCACACGCACGCGCACACACAGCTTCTGTGTGGGGTTCCAGGTAAGAACTTTTGTACCAAGGTAAATCAATCCTCACTTTAAAAAACGCTAAGGCCTAGATTAATACTCTTCGTTATAACTTACAAAATAGTCATTTTAAAACTAAAGAAGCAAAAACCTACATACATGTGCGTGACTAAATTTTTCTAATTTCTTCTAATTGAATAGAAAATAGGCAAGAACAGAGTACAACAGATGAGGAGCATGCTCCCTTCATCAGAGATTTAAATCTATTCATGCTTCAGAAGACAGTTTTGTAAAAGAGAACCACTTAAAAGAAATGTCACAAAAAGCCAAACCAACCTCTGAGTCTAAGACGGATTATGGCAATATCAACTGATAACATTTTGGAAAAAAAGTTTTTAGGGCTCCCAAATAAAGAAATCAGAAATAAAGTTCCTCTAGTTAATAATGACTACAGAAAAACCAGTAACATTCAGTCACAACTTACAATGTACATACAATCACGTTTCTTCACATTATAATCATTATAGTCAATACCATGTCCTAATGGTAAAGGAATTTTTAAACTGTTACTGCGTTTTTTTAATAGAGGAGCATATAGTATTTCATAACGTTTATTCCCAAGAAGTAGAATATAAATTCATTGTCTATGCTATGGCTTGAATGTATCCTCCAAATTCCACATGGTGGAAAGAACTTCCAGTGCACTGAGAGGTGGGGTTCCAATGCATAGGTGATTAGAGGGCTGTGTTCTCATGAATGGGATACTGTACTGATCACAACAGTGAGCTTCTTGTCCTAAAGGTGGGTTTACTATAAAGAAAATTTGCCCTCTCTTGCACTCTTTCCCTTGTCCTTTTTCCATGGGATGATGCAGCATGAAAGCCCTCAAGTGCCAGTGCCATGTCCCTGGACTTCCCAGTCTCTAAAGCCATGTGACAATAACTTTTACTGTTCATAAATTACTCAGACGTATTGGACAGAATGCCACAGCTGCCATTCAATGCTGGAAACTGTAACAGACAAAATGTTATAAGATGCTGTGAAATACACAAAGATTGAAATGCAAGTAAAACATTCTCTATGCCCCAATAGCCACATTCAAAAACGTATTATGACACATTACTAGCTGAACTGAAAGCATTCCTAGGTCTGCTGTACTTTGCACAGTTTTCTCATGGTGATCACAAGAATGTAAAAGACATGGAAAAAGCAATGGGCCAAAATAAGGCATGAAAATATATGCCCTTCAAGATGCAAAGGCACAGCTATGCTTTCAGTTTAGATATTTATCCCGGAACTCAGCCATCAGGTCCTTCTTCGCATAGGAATAAACTGAATGATGTTGTGAACACACTTGTTGTTCCTATCTCCCAAACTAATCAGAAAGTGACATTCAAAAATTGGGTTGCCAGCTTCCAATTGATGTTACATTTGCTAATAGAACACAAGCTGACGAGCACAGAAACTATACACAGGAACAAAGCAGAAATTTCAAATAAAATATTGCAATTTCAAAATAAGAGAACTGCATACTTCCATCTTTGAATTTCAGAAAGATATAACATTGGCCTGGTATATGGCAAAGAAAAAGAAAACTGGTATTGCTGATGTCAACATCTCACCATGATGGAAACACTGAGGGGAAACCTTGACAGAATGGAAGCCTGAAATGGAAACCTGCAACAACAAAACCAAATGTGGAGCAGATGTTGATGAGTTATGCAGCAAATAGGACATCACTTGAAGCACAAAGCATTGGCCAGTGGTTGTGTTTTACTCAATCCTAAACATGTGTGGCATAAATAGTTTGATATTTTAAGTATCATGGAAAAATATTATTAGCGGATTGGGGCCAGAGCTCATACGAGATCATTTACAGCGGGGCAAAATGTTGCTACCCAGGGAACTACACAAAAGAGTTTTGGAACACACTGGTGAGCTGACAGGTGAACAGGTAGGTGCAGCATCATGAAGACCTACTATGACAATAGGAAAACAAAAAGGATGTCAACTGTACTCTACAAGAGAAAACAAAACATATAACGATCAGGGTAGCCGATACTTGTGTATGGAACATGCAGTTCTCAGGTGTGACGACTGCCTTGGGTGATACAGCTGAAGAAAAGCTTATTTCTGTGGTAGACTTTTGTTTGTGTTTACATTGTAGCTCATAAGGGCTTTTATTTTTGATGTTATCTTTATCGTTTTGTAAGCAAGTAAACAGCTAATGTGAAAATGCTAATGTCTATTCTAAGCATTCACTACATACTTGATACTTTATTTTACTGACATCTTATTTCCCTACTAAGTGCATATTATACATTAAGTAGGAAGCTCCTGACAACGCAGGAAGAGAGGTGACAAGACTGCCACCTAGAAAAGGCAAGCTAAGGACAGGTGCTATCATTGTAAGCAAGATGTATGCATGGAACATGCAGTTGACATGTGTGAGGACTGCCTTGGGCGTGAAAGGTAAAACAGAGTTTATTTTTGTGGTACAGTTCTATTAGTATTTTCATTGCAGTTTATATAGGAATTTATTTCTGATGCTATCTTTTAGGTTTTGTAAGAAACTACACAATTGATGTAAAATGTTGACATCTATTCTAAATGCACAATACATATGGAAAATAATAATTTATTTTATTGATATTTTATGTTCCTGCCGACTATACACAGTATAATATAATAAGAACCTCCTGACAACATGGCAAGACCAGTGAGATGTCAGGTATGTCTTACAAAAAGACCAGGAAAGCAAAAGACATGTGCTGTCAGTCTAAGCTATGCATGTGTATAGAACATGCTGCTATCATGTGTGTGGACTGCCTTAGGTGTGATACTTGAAGTAAAGATTTTTTTTGATGGAGTGCTATTGGTATTTTCATTGTAGTTCATATGGGAATTTATTTCTGATGGTTTTTTTTTTAGTCTGTACACCAAAAACCAGTCAATGTTGAATATTTTGGTGTATTTTTATGAGCAATAAATATTAGAAACTCATTACATTTTTGTGAGACTTTTTTTCTGTTAAGTACTCATTGTTTAATATAATAAGGCTCATAAAATTAAAATTAATAATTCATCAATAGAAATATTCTAAAGCATAAACATGGGTCTGACAGACCTACATTTATGTACCTTGTGGATAAACTCAGTCTTATGCTCCAATAGCTAAAGAGAAACTTGTCTCAGGATAAGCAGTACCTTGAGTCTCACTTACATCTAATTTAGATGAGACTCTGGGCTTTGGACTTTACAGTTGATGCTGGAACAAACTGAGACTTTGGAGAACATATAGAGAGGTAATGAATTTTGCACTGTGAAAAGGACATGAAGTTTGAAGGCCAGAGGTGGGATGTTTTCTGTTACAGTCTGTAAATAAAGTCACACTTTAAATATCCTCAAATCCTCAAAATAATTTAAAGCAATTTCAATCACAATTTTGTCCAAATCTTTTTAAAGCCAATAGCTGTATCTAATTTTTAGTTTCCTAGTTGGTTGTATCTATGAATGGTTTTCTTAAAGCTTTGAGATTAAAATAACTAGAATAAGTAGCAAAATTCATGATTAATAGTCTTACCATATCTTAATCCAAGAGATACATTCAGCAACAAATACTGTGGTACCTTCCACCCATAGGTATGTGAAAGGTACAAAGAATATAGGTGGAACCAAGAGAAAGCCAGACTCCTGCCATAGCAGATCCTTCCACAATTCAGATTCACATTCAACACATAGAGCTTCTTAATAACACAATGAATTGTGCTGTTCAGAACTCTTATAGCCTCTCAGTAAACCTTTGAGAGACCTTAATAAATAACGAGGAACTAAGGTATAGTTAGCAGGCTTCAAAAAAACGTTGAATGTAAGGGCTATGGAGATCAGTGAATCTGACTGTTACTTTCTATTATAAATACAAGAATCAATTTTTAATATATAGACAAAACAAAATGCACAAGAATGGACCTGTAAGTACTCCCACACTTATTAGTAACTGTTCTTTTGAACATCTGCTAAGATAATACATAATGAAATCACTCTGAGGTCAACACACTTTTAAATACACATGTATTACATTAATTTCAATAAATTAATTTGAAGAACAGTGATATGTGGCACTGGTTGACATAGGGATTTGTACAATAAGCAATAATCCTGAGGCCCCTTAAAGGCAAGAACTAAAGCCATTCACCTGCCTCATGTCACCCTTGAAGTACAACCGAAGGTCAGAAATGACTTGAGTCACCTTCCCAAGGTCACGCCACTGGCTCCTAAGAAAGCAGCAGGCATAGCTTCCCCACCAGGAAGTGTCCACAACTATACGCTTAAGCTACAACCATTCCCCCACAGCACAATTCCTCAGCTACAAAATTCAAAATAATCTCCACATACATTTATTAGAGCTCTCTGTATTCCACTGAAAACCTGGCAATGATATAAAAGCTTTTCCTCTTCCAACCTTATGAGAGATAAGAACTTAACAAAAGTTAACACATAACTTCAGGGCAAAAGACAAATTGCCTTTTATTGTACTGCAGAATGCTATATTTACCATGGCCTAAAAATACCCAGAAGTCAGTATAATATTTCTAATATAACATGTATCTTTCTGGTTGGAAGAAAACACTCCTTTTATTCCTTTTCACTCTGCCTACAACTGGAACATTCAGATAATAGAGATTAAGCCTTAAATTTCTGTATCCAATAGTGGTTGAATCACAAGAGGACTGAAAAAGCATTTGTCTCTACAAGCTAATACCCAATATGTGGCTCCTTTGGGCAGTTTACATTGATTTTGCATTTAATTGCATAGGCTGACTTTCCCATATTTTTCTAGGACAAAGTTGTAAAAATGAAGGGATCTAGATAGACTGATACAAAGTCAAAAGAAGAAACTAAATGTAAGAGTACTGGTTTTTATAATATTTATACAATTTCAAGGAGTTTTGGCTCACTCCTCACTGAAAATCAACACAGAGGATCATAAACCAAATTGAGAGGTGATAAAATTGTACTTTCTCCCCTTTCCTTATTTTCCTTCTTACTCCTGTTCTTAAATTACTTTGAGAAATAAGAAAATGAGAAAAACCCTCTGAAACATAAATAACTTTTACCTGCTCTGTAACTAATTGACTTTATTTCCTTTAGTTCAGTGAGCTAACAGACCTTTGTCCTTCAGTCTGTCTGGCAAATATTTTACAATTCTTTCCTTACATTTACATAAAAGTGGCAAAAGAGATCCCCTCCAAAAAATGTTCATTTGTTTTTCTTACCATTAAGCAAGATTATAAAAAAAATCTTAGTAAGAATTCAACAATTAACTCATGTTTAACTCAAATTATTTTTCAGCATGTAGATTTACTGAACCTTCACAGAGCAAAACATTTTAAAAACGCACTTATCTGTTATTTAAAGAAGCTACCACTAGAAAATTGATTAACAAAACAGTAATAGTTTTAGGATATCCTTACAGGGATTATATGAAAGTGACATTAAAAAAACAAACAGATTCTGTTTTCAAAGAATAACTGACTTATCAGCCCTTCCCCCACTCCAGTACTGGGTTACAACCCCAGTTCTCATTTATTAATTTAATTTAATTTAATTTAGTCTAGTTTAACTTAATTGTAAATTGCTAAGTTTACCACGCTAGGCTCAAACTTAAGATTCTCCTGCTTCACCCTCCCAGTGTATGCCAGCATGTCCACCTTAAATTTAGTTTTGCATTTATTAGTAAGCTACTTAAATCACTCTTGAAATAAGCACTCCTGTATTATCTTGCTTTGGCTGCTGTAACAAACTAATGCAGATTGGGTGGCATGGCAAGAAAAATGTATCTTCTCACAATTCTAGGGACTAGATGTCTAAAATTAAGGTGTTAACAGGGTTGGCTTCTTCTGCAGTCTGTCACCTTAGCTTGTAGGTGGCCTTCTCTCTCTCTCTTTATATTAATCTTCTTTGAGTGTATCTGTGTCCTTATCTCTCTTCTCCCAAGAATATCAGTCACTGGGTTAGGGCCCACCCTGATGACCTCATTTTAATCTACGAAGACCTTATTTTTCAAATGCAACCACATTCTACGGTTCTAAGGGTTAGGATTTCAACACATGAATTTCAGGAGGGTGCAAGTCAATCTATAACACGCTCACTACGCAAATATGAACTCGGAATGTTTGTTATAGCCCAACCTTCAACAAAAATCTCGATTGTTTATTTTCAAGGACAAGAAAGGAAGATTCTAGGGAAGTTGAAGCAACCACTGACCATGATACCAAACCAACAAGTTAGTGGTAGGAACAGTCTAAACTCAGCCATTTTTTACTGATGGAATAGTTACTTTTACACAGACTTTTTAAATTTTATTTTCTTTAATGGTACTAGGAATCAAACTCATGACCTTGCCCTTGCCAGGCAGGTGCTGTGCCACTGAGTTATATATCCCCACCCCCAAGGAACCATTGCTTTTCTATATAACTTTGAAATGATTATTTATAAAGTGAAGTATAAGTCAGAGAAACAGTAGGACAAATGAATTATAGTTGTCACCCCTCAGAAGCCTAACACAAATGAACTATACTCAGTCTAATTATTAAAATTCCTTAAACTTAGCCCCAAATTAAAAAATTAAAATATGGCATTGATTACAGAAGAAAAAAACAACATAAAAAATCTAAAATTGTAACAACTTCACAATTTAGCAGTTTCAGCACTCAGGAGACTGAGGTAGGAGGAGCGTTGTGAGTTTGAGGCCGGCTTGGGCTACAACACGAGCGCAAGACCGGCCTGAGTTACATAGGGCGACCCTGCCTCAAAAAGCTAGGGCTGGGACTTTGGCTCAGTGGCTTAAGCGCCTGCCCTGGCAGGTGTGAGGTTGTGAGTTTGATCCCTGGTGCCACAAAAAGAAAAAATAAATAAATAAATAAATACTGTTATTTTGTAAAACAACAAAAAAAAAGAATCTTAGAGGAAATTACAGCAAGAAAAAGTCCACCATTCAGAAGTGATACCAAATCACACTTCTCACTGTTATTTCTTATTTACCTTTCATTGGAACAGTGAAACTATCAGAAAGATGAACTGTAAATATTTTCACCTATGTCCCCTCTCTTTAACAGTAAAGGGTTCAGTCCATTAAGCAGACATCATAGGACTGAGAATATGGCTCAGTGGCATAGTGCCTGTCTGGCAAGCACAAGGTCCTCAGTTCGATTCCTGATACCAACAACAATAACAATAACTATATCCTTGACAACTAGATGGAAACAGTCAACATTCAAGCTTAAACCATTTCCTACATGTAGGTTATATGCGCTTTCCAAATTCAACCAATGAATTGGAGTATTTTTCATGCTGTTGGAGAAATCACAGTGGTAACACTGAATTGTTATTATTCTACTGCTCAGAGGGACTTCTTAAAAAGGATAGTGACAATAAAGCTTGCCATTTCATCAATTATCACAATCTCGCAGTCACCATGTAAAAGTGTGGAGCATTTTCCTCATCTTCTGCTCAGGAACACCTTTGAGAATACAACTGATGGTGCTATGAACCCCGTTTCCCAGGAAAACACACATACACACACGAACACACACGTATACACAAACAAAAAACTGGCAATTCAATGAGTTGAAATGTGGACTTGGAAAGTACTCTAAAATAAAAACTCACTTGGATCTAAAAAAAAAAAAAAAAAAAGAAGAGAGAGAAGCAAAGTTCCAACTGGAAGACACTAAGTGAAGTCTCTTGCTCCTGAGTCCTGGTGCACACTGAGGGATTGGTGCCACGTAACAAACCAGTAAACAGGAGCACACAAACAAGGTTTTCAAATTTCTTTAATGTGCAACACACAATGTCAAAGGTTTCATTCTTTTCTTTCTACCATGCTAATCCCACGTCGAGGCCACTGTGTTAGCTTTGTCTGGCAGGATTACAAGAGATAGGTCCTTATCTTTACAAGTCTAACCATAGTGGGGGGCGGGGCACAAATAACTAAAGGTTGAGCTGTTCTCAAGAACAATAAAACACTTGGCTGCTTCATAAGATTCAGATAAAACATTCTGAAAAATGCTATTACTGCCAGCCAAATGGCATTTCACATTTTCCTTGACATATTCTATCTCAGTCCTTTTCTTATTATGCAGTGTAGTGAAAAACTGGAACCTAATACTGATGTCTACATGTCTTTGTCATAGCTAGCTATAACTAAACCTCAAACGTAGACTTTAATCTCACTTTTTAAAAAGCAGAGAATATAAAAAAGTAATAAATATCACAGTACTCAGATGCCACAGACATTTTCAGAGGTAGACCTCTTAGAACTAAGGGTCATGGACGGTGTGGGAGCAGACACAATGGTATACAGGCCTATATAGGTGTGGAATTAAGTGATTTTTGTATCTGATTACAATTGCTGAGATTCAAACGTTCAAGGATGTACGGAATGTTCATCATCACATTTATAATGGAATTCAGAAATCATCTTTCTGAAAAGGAAAAAAATCCTCAGGCTGGTAAAAGTGACACTACCTTTACATTCTAATTTTCTCAAATGTATAAAGGAGGACTTAAAATAGACAACTACTAAGTTTCCTGCCTCCCCGAAATACTGCATTTCTATGTTTTAAGGTTTATAATGGATGAGGGTGGGGCTTCATAGTAGACAGGCCAATTTAGCTTAGAATCTATAAAGCTTGGGAAAATAAACTTTAAAGAATGTACCACATGTTTTTCTCCAGTAACTTCTGGTCACTGCTCCTTTAATAAAGTGTCTCAAACCTACATGTGTAAATACCGTATTGTCTCCCTAGTGTAAGAAACGGGAAAATATATATGATCCAAAATCTATAATAAATACTACGTAAGGGTAAAAAACAGCTCAAAGAGTAAAAGTAATTGGGAAGGGAAAAGGCAGAAAGAGAAAAGGGAAGAGGAAAAGATATAAACCTGCATATATGTATATGTAAGATAACTAAAATGAACACACTGCTGAATGTATTCGTTATTGAGAAAGAATAATTAATACTCATGATTAGATCAATTTTACATGTCTATATCTGTTAATGTAAGTAACCATTTTAAAGATAATGATACGCAATATTGCAACCATTGTCAAGTTTCTATCATCCGGTTTTGTAAACCTGCAATGTTACTGTTGTGTATTTACTCTAGTCGTTTGTTTGTCTCTTTTGCTTGTTTGTTGTCTTTGTTTTATATGTCTTTTTTTCTGTTTTTTCTTCGCTTAAATAAAAAAAAAAGTGTCTTGACTCATATCTTTTAGCGCTCAAAGACCATTCTAAACTCTAAAATCAGATCTCATACTCTGTCAATTATCTAGACTCAAGTTTTTCTCTCCCTGTAATTCATCTGGCCAGAACTCAGGGACCAGGACCTTTTCATTTTTATATACTCCATGCCCAATAACACTTAGGAGAGCACTCAGACATCCAATAAAAGTTTGCTAAATGAAGGCACAAACTAAGGAGTGGCTGCACTGTTATGTATTTAGCAAGAGGAATTAAAAAAAAAAAAAAGAATCTTGACTTTGGGTTGCCACTCCTCAGAAAGCATCTAGAAGAGGGAACATGTAGAAAACAATTAATTAATTACAAAGTTCTATGACTAAGTTTCACAATAAGGAATATACATAAAAAGTACAATAAAATCACTGAAGAAAGATGAAGGAGTTGGCATAAGACATAGAGTCTATTACTATGAATAACTGGATGCGTTCCAATGTCAAAAAATAAACTATCTGAGAATAAAACAGTTTGCATAAACCCTGTTTCTCTTACAGGTCACTGTGAGGGTGGTGAGACATGTTTTTCTTCCATAACATGTCTGGTGCCAAGTGAGAACCCAATAATATGAGGTGTTAGTCCCTCTACACCACTGGACATATAAAGGTATAAATTACAGACTAAATTTTACATACAGAAAAATATTTAACTTGGAATAACTCCAGAAAGGTTGGAATGATCTTCAGTGAGACAAAGCAAGGTTACCCCAGGCAAACATTTATGTAAAAATTATGAACAACAAATTTACACAAGACAAAATTCAAGTTTTAATTATTATTACGAAACAATTGATCCTTGCTGAGGAATCAGTGAGCATACAGCATTGCTTTTAAATAATTAAAGCAACTTTGAGATGTCATTTATGACTAGTAGAAAGTAGGATTTTTTTTTAATGAAGTATAACACAGTAATGATGTAACTATGGCAGGGAATATTATTAATTAGCAAGACAATTTTATAAAGCCATCTGAAAATACATAAATCTATAATGTAGTTTCCCATGATTTCACTTGAAAGAGTATAGTCTCAAAAAGTATTCACAAGAAATAAAAGATATATGCATTAAGTTATTTATTTGACATTATCTATAATAATCAAAAAAGGGAGTGAAACCTGAAATGATCAAATTAGGGAAGAATTTTAAGTTAAAATGTATTGACATGATCTAATATTATGTAGTGATAATTTCCGATCACGAAGGCACTAAGGAAATAATCCAAAACATCATTATGAGATGTAAAAAAATATGAAATATCATACGTGCTTTGTAGGTGCTAAGTAGTAAAAATCAACAATGGCTCTTCTGTATGAAACAGCAGTGCTTAAAATAATGCCAAGTTAGGCATGCTCCCTACTTGAGGAAGAACTTACACAAAATTAAAAATCTGCCAATGTAGTAGAAATACGCAAATTCAGGGCATTAGATAATGTTTCCAATGATGACTGTCAAATCATCCCTCAGTGTCACACAGGAACACACCACCTTGTTTAGCCACTCCGTCTTCACTGTAGAGAGCACAATCTTCTCCAGCCTCTCAGTTCATTCTGCAGGGCCCCCGAGGCATCCAGTGTGACCCCCTTTCCAGGAGGGGTGCAGGGTGCCTTGCGCCTGCCCTGCCTTGCTGCATGGGAGGGAGGGGCCCCTTCTTCATTTCTGCATCTGTACCTACATGGCACAGATGTAGTGAATTTGTGTTTCTTGAATTTAGGTATCTAAAAACAGCCAGAAAAGAGAGATAAAGGAGGGTGTCAAAGTAATGATGAACAGTCTTGAGTCCTCCTGCATATCTATGGTTATAACATTCCAAAGAAAATAAATCCACATAATTTGGTTCTTTTGAAAAAACTGGAATTCACAATAAAATGGTTAGATCAGTCTCAATAAAAGTTAGGAGTTGACTAAAAAATAACAGTTCCTTCAGAAGCAACATTCATACTTACTCTATGATTCTCTCTATACCTAAAGTACTTTGCCTTAAATACCTCAGCAAAAATGAACTATAAATGCCCACTGAAATGAGATAGAAATAACTTTTGTAACTGTTCATATTCCTATGAATTTTTTCAAACTTTAATAAAATGGAGATTTTTGTTAATTTCCTTCTATGCAGAATGGAACATATTTTACAGATCACAACTGAACCTTACAAAAAGCAAGTTTTTATTTGTATATACTACATCCAAAAATCCCACTTGCAGAAATCTATCCTAAGGAAATAGTCACTGAAGTAATCAAAATTAAACTACAGGATATTTATTCAAAACTTGCATATGATGGGAAAAAACATTGAGGAGAAGCAGCAATAAATGATACATTAAATGACTTTTATAAAAGAAACTAACACACCTGTAGACTTGCTACAAAGATTAAAATGATATTAAAGAAGATTTATGGTCTCTCAAAAATATACAAAATATACCATTAAGAAAAAATGTGTATCATTGTTAATCTCTTATCGTGATTTGAATCCCGTATTGTTTTCATTCTTCTGTTTAGTTTGGTTTTATTTCGTTTCAGTTTGTCTAATTTTATTGTATCTGATGGCTTGGACAGCTATTTCAAAGATAACAAAATACATTATGGTAGCCGTTATTGATTTTCTATTATCTTGTTTTGAAGCCCTGTATTGCTTTCATTGTTTTGTTTTGAGTGATTTTATTATATTTTGATTTGTTTGATTGTATTATGTCTGATGATAGAGGTAACTACTTAGAGGATAACATGAGGCATTATGGTAACCACTGTTGTTTTGAAGTCCTGTATTGCTTCCATTGGTTTGTTTTTATTGGTTTTACTCTGTACTATTTTGTTTGATTTTATTATGCCTGATGGTATGGGTAGTTATTTTGAAGACAACAAGAGGCATTATGGTAGCCATTGTTGATTTCCTTTTATCTTTTATTGAAATCATGTACCATGTTCATTGTCTTGTTTTGATTGACTCCATTCTATATCATTTGGTTTTATTCTCTTCAAAATTAAAATGTATTTAACACACACACACAAAGAAAAAAATGCATACAATGTACAGTGAGATTCAATACTTAAAAAAAAGGGAAAGAAGCAGTGATTCTTCTTATCCTTGCTAATTATAATGTTAAATTTGAGAGAACACTGAATTTACAAACACTTAACTATGACTGTTCCTAGAGAGAATACAGGGTTAAGTTCCCACAAGCCTCTGGTTGTAATTTTTTTTTTTTTGGTCATAATATTTTTTGTCAACTGATTAATATATTTTTTCACTTGCACCGCTATTTAATGCTATTTAAGGATACGTTTAATTTAATACATATTGTTGACTCACAATACTGAATGTAATGCCAACAGCACCACAACTACCTCAACAAAAGTCGGCTACTGTACCACACATAGTTTCTCTGTAAGGCACTTAGGAAAACAAGATAGCACTTCAGTACTACATTTAGGAGGACATGTTCATAGCGAAATCACAGCAAATAGGATAAAAATGCTAACAGGCTGTATTACATAGATTGCAAAAAAGGACAGCTGTCTACAGTCTCAGAGCAAATATAAGAAAGTAAAGTGTCATCTTGTTTAACTCCAGGTGGAAAATTTTGTGTTGAGCAACTCGTATGTTTTGTCACTATGTGTATGTACACAAAACAACCAAGGCAGGGCCACGAGAATTAAATAAATCTTAGGGAGTAAATGAATTCATAATGATAGGACCCAGGATCCACAAATAAGGAAGATTACTGGTATATATTCACAAGTACAGGAAATACTTGGACAGATAAAACTGACGTAGACAAGTGTGGCTGTCACAAGTGGCACAGATTTTCTTCTTACTAATCTGCTGTTTAAAAGTAAACTTATTATTATGCTTTGGTTACATTGACAATATCACTGTTTTAATGTAATTTATTTAATTTTCTACAGCAAATATGTAATAACTTTTTGATTATGAGAAGAAAATTATTAACAAAAACATGCTGCTTAAAAATGTTCCCAGGAAAATATGCTGCTTCCCACAGATTTTAAGAACTTACACTGTCAGTTTATAAGCTATTTGTCATTAGCCACATCCTCCAAGTATCAGCAGTATCTACTGTTTAAGAACTAAAAAGGCAGGTGGAAAGGACTTCTTGAAATTCTGTGATGAAAAGATCAGACAAAGAGAAAAAAGATTCAATATATGTATAGTATATATGTATTATACATATATAATTTATGTTTAAAACATTGATAGTGCCTCTTTTTTATGTTTACAGTTACACTAATAAAGTTGTTACCAATCATAGTATTTCATTGACCATTTTTATATCATTTTAAATCTAAAGAGTGCTGGGCATGGTGGTGCATGCTTGTAATCCCAGCACTCAGGAGGTTGAGGCAGGACGTTGCAAATTCGAGATCAGCCTGGGAAACAAAGTGGGTTCAAGACCAGCCTGAACTGCATAAACAGATCCTGTCTCAAAATAAATAAATAAATAAAAATAAAGTAAATCAATCAATCTAATGAGCAATCACCCCTATAGTAAAAAGTTAAAGGTAATTGACAAGTAGCCACAAAAAAGAAATTTAAGAAGGACAAAATCAACCAAAACCGAAAGGAGTTAAGAATATGAGAAGATAAATATTAAATGCAAAGATAAGTAAAGATGAAATTAAAAGTAAGTATGAAAAATATCGAAATATGAAAGGGAGGCCATGGAATTTTAAGAAAAATTGAAACTGCAATAGTAACAGATAAAAATGTATAATTTAAAAGAAGAAAATGTTCAGATCTCTTTTGAATTTCCTGGAGTACACTCAAGGGTAGGTATAACCTTTAGCTTGACCCATATTTTATATCTCTATTTTTTATTTTTATTTTTTAATTTTATTTACTTATTTTTTTGCAGCACCGGGGATTGAACTCACAACCTCGTGCCTGCCTGACAGGTGCGTAAGCCACTGAACCAAACTCCTGGCCCTGGTTTTTTGAGGCAGAGTCGCACTGTGTAGCTCAGGCCGGCTTTGCGCTCGCATTGTAGCCCAAGCCAGCCTTGAACTCACAATGCTCCACCTACCTCAGCCTCCTGAGTGCTGGGGTTAAAGGCGTGCGCCACCATGCCCAGCTTGACCCATATTTTAAATAAAAACATTGAGTAATACTATATTTTAGACAAGCATCTGTGAAATTGTGGATTTTTAACTAGTGAAACCAGATGTAATCCTAGATCTACTACATGAAAACTTATGATTCTTTACCTTTTTTAATGAACATTCATTCATTTATTCATTTCTCCATCCATCCATCCAAATATATGCTGAACACTCATGTTTGTGAAGCACTGTCCCAGACACTGGACAGACAACCATTTATCACAGTTAATTTTGTGTGTCAACCCGACAGAACCATGCAGTGTCCAGGGATAAGGCCAAACATTACTCAGGGCATTACAATGAGAGTGTTTGTGGATGCTTTTAAATCTGCAGACCGACAAAAACAGATCGCCCTCACTAACACGGGCAAGCACCCTCCAGTCAGGTGAAAGCTCAAATGGTACAAAAACACTGACCTTCCCCTGAGGAAGAAAGAATTCCTTCTGCCTCACTGCCTTTGAACTGGGATATCAGCTTTTTTCTACCTTCAGATTTGAACTCAAACTTTTTTTTTAGATTCTTGAGCCTGTCAGCCTTTGGACTAGAACTACACCATCAGCTCTCTTGGGTCTCCAGCTTGCTGACTCACCCTACAGATCTTGGGGCTTGCCAGACTCCATTATCACAGGAGACACTTTTCCCCATAAAAATCCAGAGTGGGGGATGGGGAGGGGGCGGGAGATGGGGGAGAGCAGGAGGGGCAGGAGGGGCGGAGAGGAGGGGGAGGACACAGGAGGGGTGGACAGGGGAGAAGAGGAGAGACTAATCTACTGACGACAAACTGACTAGAATGCAAAACATATTGGATCAGCATCATATTATTCACAACATTTCATATGTGACCTCAACACCAACTGTCTAGAACATCCCAGCAGAGAATTGACCATCAAGTAGACATGATGATTTGGGAAAATAAAACACAAAATTTAACTTCCAACACAGCTATGGGGAATGGCCAAAATCAATGGTTCAAATAACTTCCTAGTGAGTGTGTATTCAGAATACCTTAGAAGTTTGCTCCTCACAATATTTACATATCCCAATTACCCTGGAAGAATATGTCAGAGGTTCTCATGTTCCACAATTGTAAACTACATGCATAACCTCAGCCTTGCGAGCAGTGTCATGTGACTCCCGTAGCTATTTATATGACTCCCCACTGAAAGCAACTTAATTTACATGTACCATAATGAAGTTAGTGGTGAATTTTCCTGCCTTTCAAAGTCATCTGCACCTGGATGCATTGCTCTAACAGCACCCTATTAACTTGCATTTTTTCCAAAAGCCACCTGGAGACTTGAATCTAACCACACCTGTGATTTATAAACAAATACACCATAACACATTTGAGAATTTATTCTCACCAAATTTATTTAATATCTATGTGCATTTTACTCTGGTTAAAATGCTGTATTTGCCTGAAATAACAGTTCTTGGGGATCCATAATTTTAAAAATAGGAAGATTTCATCAAAGTACAAAAATAAATTTCTGGAACCCAGAAAACTAAGATGCATAGCTTGAAGCATCTATATAATAAAAATGTGACCTAAGGATAAAAGGATTTCTAATTTCCTTGATTACTTAAGAAATACAAGAAAGAAAAAGTACTTCACTTTCCGGATACATTTTGGTCACAATGAAAAACCTATCAGAGCCAAAATTAGCTTTTGTGTACCTGTTTCACTTTTTCTCTGCCCCCTCTATTTCTACCTGTATCTCTATGTATTTCTCAAAATTGTTCTAGAGGAAGCCAAACATGTTCCTACTTCCCATGGACATTCATAATGAAATGACTATATTGCACACCTACTCACCTTGACCATGGAGTGGAAAAGTTGTCTACTAGAAAATCTGCCTTTATCCTAGTTTTCCAGATAGAAACAAGAGCAAACACAAGTGGTTCCCCCCTCTCTCTTTGGAGGAAATGACTGTTTTCCATAAGCTAGGAAGTCAGGGGTTAATTTTAGTGGAGCAAAAATTCTTTCTTTAAAAAATTTTATTAAAAGGAGAAATGAAATCCCAAGTGTTTGGAATTGATTGACTGCAAAGTGCCTAAAGAATTAGGAAAATGAAATTTTCAAACGTAGTTGGGCTATTATGATCCACCTCTGCAGAATCATTTCTTAAAATTTTTTTCTGAACTGGAAACAGAGGGTAAGTACCACAGAGCACAGTCTTTGCTTTCTGGTTCTCTAAATCCAGCCCTGCAGTCCAGGCTGCGGGCCATGTACAGGACACAAGGTCCAATTCTACACTGAATGACAGCAGTTGGTACCTTGGGGAAGAGTAATTACAGAGTACAGTACTTATTTTGTAATGAATATGCAAATTATTCCCTTGACTTTTAAATCAAGAGCTTAGACATTTAATGTAAATTAAAAATAGAAAATCCTAAAACTTACAGTTTAAAGTTAGTTATTGTCATTAAGAGGCCTCATTATTTTGGCTTGCTTGTGGGACCAGTGGTAAGGAGTATGGAAAGTGGTCCAAAATTACTTATTTGAAAAACCGAAATGAAATTAAAACAAAACATGAAGTATATAATACAGAGTGAACAATGCTATGCATTAAGAATACTCATCATTGCAATTGAAACTGGCTTTCAGATTGTGAAAACTTTATGGCATAAATTTGAAGCACTTTTTACATATATACCTACATAAATCAGAGATGTTTATAGTCATCAAAATAAATGATTTGCCTATGAAAAGCACCCTGCTTTCCCTACTTAGTAGTAGGCATGCAAAGTGGGCTGGTACACAGATAATAGCCAGTAAACAATGAAATTAAATAATGTAAGAGTGTAAGCTCCACCTATAACTTTTATCACCGTATGTTTATATGTACAAAAACACAGAATTTAAAAATGCAGTTGAAGAATTTGCTCTAAAATAGGGAAACAGACTGCATATTTTGAACATCAAAGGCCTAGGAGAAGCTGGAATAGCACTATTTCTAGCAAACTCTACCAACTGTGGCCTGTGGCATCAATCTCTTCAGCATTTCTTAACACCAGGTGGGTGGCTTTTTCCTCTGTGGCTCTTGAAGTAAGCAGTCAGTAATAATTTGGTTGGTGATCACATGAATTTTTAGTCACTAAAACAGATTTATACAGAGGAAATACTGCACACAATGTTATCAAAAAATTCTGATGGTTCTTTACTGAACATCTAATACACACAATGTAAAAACTCTATGTAAAGATGTATTGGTAGCGGTAAATATGATATATAAAATTCATTCCATTTTAGTTTCAGAGTATGATCTTTTTAAAATATGTTTACTGAAAAGAATTTTTCATGGCAAAAAGACTTGATCAGGAGCTGAGTTATAATTCCACTTACACCACTGTGTGTCCTTGGGCATGTCATTTCATCTTTCTGGAACACATTTCTATTAACAGTAAAACCTAGAAGGTTGTGGTTGAAAAGATCTGAAGTTCCTTCCTGTTCTAATAACCTATGAGTCTGTGAAAGAGAAACTTCATAAATATTCCATAACCTTCTTTTTACCAAAATGTTACTTCCAAATATAGATAACCTTTCATGGCACAAAGCAAATGTTATGACAAGATACCTTTCAATTAATGCAAATTTTAAAGTTACTATTTAAAACAATTCAAAAATAGAGCAGAGTCTTACCAAGATGTTGTGATTTCAGGTATTTCAGAATGCAACATAGGCATCACATGCCAATCAAAATAAATCTGAATGAAGCAAATTATTAAGCATGAATGTTAGAGTTCTGGAATACTTCAAATTCCTGCTATCATTTTCAAAATAAGCTTTTTTCACTTACATAAGAAATGAAATATCAAGCAGAATCCATTAATTACACATAAATGTGAAAACTAGTTTTTCAACCCTAGAAGAAAAGTTTGAACTGACAACAGAATAAATTTACATCAGTTATTCAATAAACCTTTATCCACTCTCGTTTAACTTCTGGATCATGGACTGTAAAACCTAAAATGAAATTTAAATTTAGAAAAAATTCACCCAAATCAGTGCATAGTCTTTAATTTAAAACATAATTCCATACATCAGGGTGTCATAATAGCCACAGTATTCCAAAATGTTTTTTTTTTAAGTTTACAAATAAAGCTTGAAATTAAAATGGGTTTCTAATTAACCCCACATGACTTAACCCCCCAACCCCATCAATCCATTACAGTGTAAAGACAGTAACTGGAAGTTGTAATTGATGGGTAATGAGTAGAATGCATTCTCTTCAACGATAGTCTCATGATGCTAATTTACTCACAAAACTAATTCACAAGTTCTCTGTTCTGAGTCTGTGAATGTGAGATGCTTGAAAATTTTAATTTCCTGCCAGTATTCAGTTACCACTGGCAAACACCGATGAGGAAAATGTTACATCTCTGTTAAAAGCATCAACTTGCCAGCTTTCTTTTCCCTTCCAGATGGATGGTTTGACCTTCTAACCTTTTCAGCTGTGGGACAAGGGGCTGTCCATTAGGGTTACAAATGTCTAGGTATAACTTAAAAATCTCACATAACAAGTAAACTACTCAACAGTTAATAGTAAAAATCCTTGTCCCCAGGATGATCTACTTGTCTGTTTCTGAGTGTCAGACCATCTGTCTCCTGAAACAGTTTCTTGACTCTGGCTTTAATACTCTTTAAAACTCTTTAACCACATAACAATATATATATATATATATATATATATATATATAGGCACTTTAAAATGCAAATTCAAGCCCACGAATAAAGTATAATTTTGGTTTAGTATCTCTAATTATATTGTTCATAAAATACATAGTACAAGATAATTTTTAATTTTTTCAGTTTATCTAGTGACACGAATGTTTACAATTTTAATTTTGAATATTCTGATATAAGCAAAAAAATAAAAATTATATCCAAATGAGCATCTTAACTTGGTATTGATTAGACACACATTAAAAACACATGCACACACATGCACATACAATCAGGCAATCATTAATAATTCTATGATAAGTATTTGACGAGATGATGAACAACTTGCAAACAGTAAAACTGAAAATCACAAAAAGTTTGATGATTATGATCAGGCAAAACTGAAATACAATACTGTAGTGTACTTATTAGTAATTTTTACAAAAAACATTGCTCCTATAGTATCCTATCAGAGTACAAAATCAAAGTTGATCATTTCAATGATCTAAGGCATGTCTTCTTTCTTTTTTTTTTGGTACTGAGAATTGAACTCAGGACCTTGAGGCATCTCTTTCCTTTACATAAGCATAATGTGTTCCTTGAAGCAAAGCACCTAAAATCAAACAGCGAAGCTAGACTGATTACATCCAATACTTATAAATACTGTCTTTAAAATGCTGATTCTTACTGTGATGATGAAGTATTTCATGGGAGATAATATGTGCATTAAAATGAAGCTGTTCCATCAGTGATATATTGCAATATAAAAGACTCTAGGCCACAATTACCTAAGGTTACTTAAAATGACACAAGACTGAGTGATAAAAAGCCCAATGAGAACAGAACACATGACTTAATTTGCATACTATAATACTGATAAATATTGACACAAATCTTGCACTTATCAATAAGATTCGTTTTCCTATTTTAAGAGTTACAAATAAGTAGACTACTGTTCTCAAGTATGTAAAGAAGCAGCCAATAAAATACGGACAGCAGGGGAAGGTGAAGGAAGCAGGCAGATGTCAAAAGAAGTATGTTTCCCTTTGGGAAAAACAGTGAAACGTTTTTATGCATTTTAATTAGTCAGCATGCCAAAAAAATAAAAGCAAGAGCAATGGAGTTGAGTGAAGACTACTAATTATCACTTTCTAGCACCCACTAGCAAAAAGAAAAAAAAAAAAGAAAAAGAAAAAAAGAAAGAAAGAAAAAACTCTCTAATTTCAGGCCATTTGAAAAAAATTCAAGACTTCCTCCAGCATCCTTCCAAGAGCTACTGAAGAGATTTATCTTCAAAGAACTTTCTTGTTTACACACAAATCTTCCCCTCTGTTACAAATTAAACCCAATTATGTGGCTGAACAGTTTCCACAATAAAACCTGGTAGACAGAGGAAGCAAAAACCTTCCTCATTTTTTTCCTCTCCATTTGATAGCCTGCAGGTTTCAAGAAGTGAAAACCACTCTTACTTATCCCATTAGCACATAGGTGTTGAGAGGGCATGGAAACCCCTGGAAAGATAAATGGCCTCATTTTCCTTGGATCAGGCTTTGGAGACAACTTTCAAAGACTTGAAAAAGTACAGAAATCTATCAGTTGCTTATTTGATCCATAAATTTAAAAACTACTATGGGAAACATAACATTCTACAGAGAAGCATCGTTAACTCTTTCTGATCCGTGGACTCTACAGTCACTCGTATCTAGTCATAGCTGAAGAACAGACTATGAAATACTCAAAGAAACAGATCCATCTGTTAAGATACCAAGTAGATGAAATACAATCACATACCCTTGAGTCCTGGCCAAGTCTCACTCACCCTGACAGACTAGGGCTGCTCAAGCAGCTGCTCCAAGACACATTTGTGTCCCTGTAACAGTCAAATACCGTCCCGATTCAACGGGGAATTTCAGAACATCAAGATTATTCTAAGTCTTCAAAAGTACATTTGTGCATGTATAATTTATGTAAATTTCAACTACAGATTTATGAATTACAGTTTATTCTGATGCGATTTTTTTTTTTTTTTTGTATTAGGCAAATGACTTCAAAGGTTTCAGGCAGGCGTTGCTATTCACGTCAAATCTGCTTTGCAAAAAAACATTAGACATCCTTAAAAAATGCTGCAGTTAGAACAGCACAGGTTTTCCCAAATTTTTTTAACCTGAACTAAAAGCAAAAGTAATGTCCTAACAAATAAATAAGCTTCCCTTTTTACCTCCTACTCTGTAGAATTCCATTTACCTGACCAGTCAAGAAAGGCAGAATAATGAAATTCCTGTCCAGTTGTACCTCAGTAGCTTTGATCATGTTGAACATTAAATAATACTTTGATAACACTACAGTGCTTTCTCTAGTACTAAAAGCAGTATGATTAATCTTATTAAACCAGCATCTGAACCATGGCCACCATGCAATGGGAAAATAATTAGACTGCTAATGACCTAACTACTGTAACTACAAACTCCTATTACTGGAGCTAATCAGAAGCAAAAGAGAATATTCATTCTTTAAATGCTCGATACTCATTAAAAAGATTTTCCATAGAAATAAGATACTCACTGCTGCAAAATAAATACATTTTTGGTAGACTGGCCTGTGACTCTATTTTTTTCTGTTTAAAAAACTTTAACACTGGTTAGGACAGGAAGTTTTTCAACTAATTCACAAGGCATGAACCAAAGAATGCCTTCCAGTTTTAAATTGATAAATTCCTGTAAGTTCAAATATTCGAAAGTAAAGAGTAATGGCACCTTCTTGTTTGTATAGTTTGTAAAGAATTTAAGGAGAACAAGTCACTGAACTTAATGGAAACTTGCTTGGTCACATCTCTTTTTAAGTAATATAATAACAGATACAAGGAGCTAGATGCATGTGAGACACTTTGGACTGCTACTCTCAAGAAAGGGAGGTGGATTTATTACTGTAAATTTCAATCTCATCCAAGATACCACTAAGTATTAGCTTCAGGGTGATTTCACAAATAACTAGTGTCAAAATCTCTTTGAGGATTTTCCTTACTACTTAAGAATATGAAACTTCAAAAATAAAAGTTTATATCCAGATAATCTGAAGATAAAGTCTTCCTGTTTATAAAATTACATATCCTCATAACTAAAAGGACACAAATAGTGTCAATACATGCAAGGGTCGTTGCTTCCTCTTTCCTGTGCCAAAATAGTACTTGAACAAATGCTAGTAAACAAATGTTATTCTCTTCCTTTTTGGAACGATCAGCCAAGAATTTATATTCCAAACTTCTGGAGAAAATCATTTTTGACAGAGGGAATTGTCATGACAAGAGCATACAAATACGGGGCCATATGGTGTCCTTTCTTGAGATAAGAAGCAATAACCTGACACACTTAGTTTATTCCCCTTCTGAGTTAAGAACTTGGTACGCCCATGTTAACACATGAAATGAAAATGTGCTGGTGCTGTACTAATTACACACCAGGAACTCTGCTGTTATCTCTGCTGCTTAGTGTCGTCCCATGGTTAATTCAGCTTTGTTTTAGTTGTAGCCAAAGACTAACATAACAAAACACTGTTTCTCTTCGTGGGACCCTCTGTCAGCCACATTCTTTCACTGCATAAATTATTTCTTGAGAATTAACCTGGGCCTTTTGTGAAATGCTGAGCTCGGGCCAGGAGCGGGGAGAATTTCTCCTGCCACTTCAGCCAGGAAGTCAGTCGGAATCTAACTTAGGAAAAGGGCAATAATGAGGACAGAATCAAGAGAGGGAGTCAGCTGACCATGGCCAAATGCTCACAGCAACGGTCACCAGGGCATTTTCCCATCACAAAAGCCTTGGCCTTTGTCCCTCAAGCCTGAAATAATGAATCTGCACTGCAAGCTCCTGGGACAGTCCACCTAAGCAACAGTCGGAGTTATCAAGACGGGGATAATGACTGCACATGCTAGGGAAGCTAAAGGTAGAGTGATGATGCCTTTTCTTCCACAAAAAGAAGGAAAGTAATGAGCACAAAATAAACGTATAATGTACACATACGTGTGAAAGTAGATGCAGTTTTACTGCAACAAGCATTCACGAGAGAAAGACACCCTGTGCATATACTGGAGAAAGACACCACAGCTGGACAGAGGCGGCAGGAGATGGCTAACAGCATCCAGTTGCATACAACAAGCTGGCTCTAGGGCCCACGTGGTTATTCCCTCAATCGCGGGTTCTCTTACCAAGTCACACTCTGTCCATAATATACCTCATGGATGAAGCAGGACATGGGAGCAAATCAAGCTGAATGAGGTTAGGAATGGGAGAAGTGAAAGAGAATGGGGCGAAAAAAAGTTCCTATCCAGCCATTAGATATACAAAGTGACAGAAGATGGGTCTCAGTGCTTCGGGCTGCAAGGACAAAGATGTTCTTATCAACTCCCTAGGCTGACCTTCAGCAGCTCCCTGGCGTGCTTACTGGCCTTCCAACCAAACAGGCAAGGCGAATGCTGCCAGCGAAAAACACACCAGAGCAGGACTCTTATTATCAAATCTTCAAGCCCTGGCCACCTGCCCCAGCCTCCCTCCTGGAGCTCCCTGGGCCTGCAGGAGACAGCTCAGAGCGTGTGCTACGTGAGTGCGTATGTGTGTGTATGCACTTCCCTGGCTCAAGTACAGCAGAATTTCATCTGGATTTTAAGTGTTACTTAAGGAAACTCTGAAACACAAGTGGTTATTTAAAAGACTGAAAAAGCCGGGGATTTAGCTCAGTGGCCTAAGCACCTGCCTGGCAGGTGCGACGTGAGTTCGATCCCCAGCACCAAAAAAAAAAAAAATAATAATAATAATAAAATAAAATAAAAAAATAGAGACCAAAAAAAATGTATATATACATGTTTGTGGTAATACTGAACATGCTTTTTAAAAAGGACAGAACAAGCCGGGCGTGGTGGCGCACGCCTTTAATCCCAGCACTCGGGAGGCTGAGGTAGGAGGCGCATTGTGGGTTCGAGGCCAGCTTGGGCTACAACGCGAGCGCAAGGCTGGCCTGAGCTACATAGTGCGACCCTGCCTCAAAAACATCAGGGCTGGGAGTTTGGCTCAGTGGCTTAAGCGCCTGCCCTGGCAGGTGCGAGGTTGTGAGTTCAATCCCCAGTGCCGCAAAAATAAATAAATAAATAAATAAAAAGGACAGAACTTTGTGCTATATTTGTATGGGTAAAAAAATGAATCTTAGAAATCATGTAAGACTTATCATTTTATAACTAAAGTAAGGAAGGATCAGACAAACTTGATCATCCTAAAGTTAACAGTCTCAAACTATGGGTTAACCCTATCAACTGCCTCATGTGCTTTTTTTAAGGGTAGTATACAAATGCGCAAAATGTTTAAGATTAAGCACTTGAGGCAGATGATCTTTGAGATTTCGTCTTTCCAAACGCAATGCTTTCATTCTGCTCCATATAAAGAAGAGTAGAAAATAACAGGAATAAAGTGCAAATAGTTTAACAGCAGCTAAAATGTTTACTTTCTTGTTTTATTTTATTTTAAAGAGAAAAAAAAACAGAAAAGAAAAACAACAAACATGAGACAAACAACAACTACAACAAAAAACCCACAACAATAACAACATAGGCTTTCAAAACAAGATGATAGAAATTTAACAATGGTTGCTATATTACACATTGTTGTCTTCAAAAGGGCTACTTAGATTACCAGATATAGTCATGCAAAATTGATCAAACCATGAGTATTAAATGTTCTTTTTTAATGAACTAATAGAATTAGTAGTATAATCACATTAGCTATCTTTGTATATATATACAAATCTGTATCTTTTTCCTTTTCCCTTCCTTCTTTTCTCCTTTCCTCTATCCCAGTTATTTTTTTCCTCTGAGCAGTTTCTTACCCTTTCACAGTTATCTATTGTAGACTTTAGATGCTATTTACTTTTTCAATTTCTTACACTAGGGAGACAATATGATATCTACATATGTGAATCTGATTCATTTCACTTATGAGTATGGTCTTAAGTCACATCCATTTACCTATAAAAGCCTTGTGCTGATTCTTCTTTATAGCTGAGTAGTACTCCCTTATATAAAAATACTGTATCTTTTTTATCCGTTCCTCAGTGGATGGGCATTTGGGTTGTTTCCAAGACCTGGCTATTGCAAATTGTGTTGCCATAAACATGGGTAAACATATATCACTATGGTATGATATTTTCAAAATTTTACACTAATCCAGTTTTACAAGGGTACACTTAATTGTGGATTTTCTTTCTGTGCCTGTGTCACACATTCATATTCTTGTATCTACAGAACTGGAAGGACACAGTGACCTTAGCCTTTAAGGCTCACAGACAATAAGGCCAACAGACAATTAGCTGTTAACAGTTAGATATATTTAGCATTTAAGAAATGTGCTATCAGGACTCTGAAAGTATTTGGAAAGTTTAGTCACCACTAGATCATGAATCACGTCCATGTCACCAGCGGAGCGCTTATCTAATCGCTCCCACTGAAATGCAAGGCTCCATGTCTCCAGAGCTGGTTTGTTTCATGTTTCAGCTCCACACTCACAGACAAATTCACTGAACCAAAATAAAACCTTCTGACTCTCTGCATTCACTGTCTCAAAATGGGCTAGTGATGTCTCAGCCTGCGGAATTCCACACTGCGAATCCCACAGTGTGAGCTTAATGAGCAAACAGGGATTCCAGGCAGATGATACCAAATGGCCAGCCAAGAGGCCAGACTCAAATTCCTTTGAAGGAGGCACCAGGGTGACGGATTTGGCAAAAGGCTGTGAGGGCTATGTAAAATTTCACTGACTACTTCAAACGTTCTTTAAAAAGTGTAACAGTTTTGGTTTGGAAGAAGAAGTAGTGTCTTAAAACTATACTATAGTACTCATTTGGTCACCTTTGAATATACAATTTTTATTTCCAGCAAGTAAAGTACGTAGGCTCTCATAAATATCTTCTAACTGATAACTCAAGCTTTGTTTAAAAAAAGAAAAAACTTCCTGAGAATTTCTGCCCACATTCAAAGTAAAAGATTTACAACCTCAAACATGCAGATCAAAGCCCATGGTCAAAGCCCCTTATCTTGATAGCTGAAGAACAGGCCAGGCCCACGCCTATGGTAGGAGTGAGTGTACACTAATTCTCTCAAGGCACAAACAACACAGGAATTAAAGAGATCAAATCTTGAGCTAAAACCAAATTTAAAAAATCAACATTTTTTGCTAGAATGTATGAATGCTGGGGGTGGGTGGGCAAATGTACTGGAAGGTATTCATACAATTTGATGACAGTAAATACTCTTGCAACACAATTTATATTTTTCGGTCCCTGAGTAAAACACTAAATTTGGGTGGTAAAGTACAAAAAACACTATTAAAAAATATATTGCAGGCATACTCAATGGAAGGATTAGGTGAGCTGAATTTGTAATTTGAAAGATTTCAAAACTCATATTTAAAGAGATATGGTGAAATTGATTTTATTAATACATTTTATTTAACTCCATGGATCCAATATATTATCACTTCAGCAGATAATCAATATTAAAAAAGACAATTTACTTTTTCATACTCAGTCTTCAAAATCTGAAAATCACAAGGAGCCAGGCACTGTTGACTATACTGAACATAAGATTTAAATACCTACGTAATTAATTACTAGAAGGCAGACTTAACAAAATACTTTAAGAAACTAGGAAAAGTGAAAAATGATGAGAAAAGATGTGGGCAAATACTTTCCACTGAGGGAAGGTCAGATAGATCAGGCATGCACAAAGTAAGTTTGACTTGGATTTAGACATTAGAACTTGATAGCTGATGACACTAAAACATTTCTACTGTATGCACTTGTACAGAATCTCCTTCTTTTGGAAAACCATATAACATAAGCATTTTTTAAATAATAGTTATCCTAGGAAAAAGAACATAGAAAATGCAATACTACTGCTATACATTAGATAATGCTTTTAATGACAATTCCTCATGCATATAAAGTTATCTTCCATAAAAGACTTAATTTATATCAACTTCAGGAATATAAATGAAGATACACATTTTATTTTTTAGAAATACTAAAGAATAATGACAGTATCTAAAAAGGAGAAAGGAGAAAGACTACAAGAGCAGTCATTTAGAAAGAAATCGGATAGCACAGTATTTAATAGTAGCATTCCTCAACAAGTAAGATGTCTGTATGCACACACTACAGATTATATTTTTTCACTGGTCCACAATCAGCACAGAAACATAACCAATAAGAAAACATGTCATTAAATGTTTCATTTGTGGATTATTTAAGCTCTTATTTGAATTTAATCCTAAACTGACATCTGAAAACTGATGAATAATAAAATGGGCTTTAGTTTCCTTTAAATTATATTCTTCTCCTTTAAATTCTATGCTATGGAGCTATCAAAGATGGTTCTTAATAATGATTCACATATCATGCTATAGCTCCAAGTGACATTATCTGAATTTTGTGTCAGTAGAATACCTAGGTTACTATGTCATGAGAGATTTTAGTTATCCAGTCTACAAATTTTGTAACTGTCACTGTGTTAGTATACCATGATCTTAGTCACACTGCAATCTTTGGCTGAACATGTCTATTTTCTTGAAAAAAAAAATCAATGTTTATTCTCTACCTAAATTGTAGGTTGCCTTCAGAATGGAAAACGAGTCCGAAAAATATCTTGCAATGCATAGTATTAAGGTTAGATTTTGTCTCTAAACACCTAATGGTTATCAACCATTCCCCTGCACAATCCATATAGGGATATGAAAAATCACTAAGTTATAGGATTCTGAAGCAGTGTTTCAATGCTTTCCAAGACAGAGATGCACACGAAATTCACTGAGTCAAGAAACTTGCACAAGGCTGAGGATGTGGTGCGGTGGAAGAACATGAGTTCTGTATGCACAAGCTTCTGGATTCTGTGCTAGGGAGCACAGAGGAAAGGAGAAAAAGAGAAAATGAGGGAAGAAAGGAGAGAGGGAAGAGAGGGAAGGAAAATAGAGGGGGGGAGTAAGCAGAGAAGAAACACCTAGAAAGGCCTGGAATCTTCAACTTTTATTTAGCCTGGGAGTGAAGTAGATACCCTGGAAAGATTTAGATAGAGTTATTCACAATGTTGGGTCCTGGGGTAGAAATTATGACTGAAGGATTTTATGGGAAAGATTTCTGACAAAGATTCCCCAGTCCACAAAGTGTCACATCGATTACTTGCATAAGATATACCATGTGGGAAAGGGGCATGAGTCACATCCTTTTAATTCCTGCCCTGCTCGCCAAACCCTCCAAACGGGAAGATAACAGAAAAGTCCCCACCATGAGTCACCCTACTCGTCTGGGGTTGACCACTTCACAACCCATCAGTGACCTGGAAGAAGAAATCAAACCAGTCAACTTCTCAGGATTCTAGGCTTGGGTCAGAGCAGGTGTGTTCTCCCAGCTGGTGATCAAGCTTCCAAGGATGCCTGATAACTTTCTCTGAGAAATTCCTGACACCAGCTTCCCAGAGGTACAATCCAAAGCATAAACGAAGATGTCCACAGCCCTGGTTATAACAGCAGAGCCACTACAAGCACAGGCGGCTTTCAGATGGCTAGGGAACTGATGTTAAAATTAATATGTCCACTTACAAAAACATGTCTATGTGAATTAGAATTTTTACAACAAAGAAGACAGCTGAACTCTGCTTCACCTTATACTCTCTAGTCTACATCTGTCAACATGTATCAAAAAAAGTGAAGTCAATAAATCTCAAAACATTTCAATAATGCATCTTTATTAGAACAGCCAAGGTTTGCCACATTATTCTATGAAACATTTTGGTGTTAAGCAGTGATAATCAGTACTTGTTTAGTTAATGCAGTAGTCCTCATCAGGGAGACTTTGCCCTCAAGGTAACATTTGGTAAATACTGGAGATGTTTTTGCCTGCCATAACTGTACATCCAATGTGTGGAGATTGGGGATATTGCTAAACACTCTAGAATGTGCAAGACAAGCCTCACATGTGAAAGAACGCAATGGCAGCAAAAGTGACAAACACTAATTTAATGTCTTCATTAGGCATTGTTTTTTGAAATTTTACTTGTTCTTTAATTTGTATGGCTTGGCATTGGTAGGCTAAAATGGATGATTTGTTAGGGGTTGACTACAAGATGAAAACCGAGCTTAACTACCATAACAATGAAAATGAGGATGGATGATATATTTGAACACTGTTTCAAATTTTACTGAATGCTTTGGCACATTTTTCCACCATACTTCATGTATTATTTTGAATGCCCTTTTTATGAACTGCATTGGGTCAAGCTATATAGATTTCAATTTAGTATAAAGCCAAGTTTCTCCAGGAAATAACTATTTCAGTAGGAAGTGAGTTACTTATCATTGTAAGATTTTTAAGTGGAGAGTGAATGGCCAATTTTAGAAACAACTCCCAAAAGACTGGAGAAAACCAGATGATGCCAAAGGTCACTGACATTCAAGGTTTTTATAGAAAACCAATCAATAACCACCATTTCCTTGTTTGTCTTTGATCCTCAGCACAAAATCAGTGTGACACGATGATGTCTGAACACTCACCATTTGAATATTTCAAAGTTGAAACTTGAACTTAGTGTGCTGAGCCAGTCTTATTAAAGGCAAATGAGTTATCAGAAAGAGTCAACACTGTCATATGCTGCAGGAACAGCTGTTTGCTTTATGTAATAAGTACCTGTCTTAGGAATAAAGGGAGAAGAATCAGTATTTCAGCTTTTTTAAACAAAATAGATTACTCAAATTTTGTAGGCGGTGTAGGGTTCATGAAGCAGCCTCATCTCCCACAAATGTCCCCGCAATCTGGTTTTGTACTCTCCCTCCCTCACGAATCATAATGTATTTGAAATAAATCTTTTAACTTTTGAAGTTTTGAAAAGCACCTTGTTTATCATACTGTTTTTTTTTCATCCTGATATTTAATATTCCTTTCAAATTAAAATTGATTGCAAGTACCAAAATGGGAAGAAATGACACACAAAGAACAACCCATACACCCACTTGTAAAACCCAAATTGTTCTAAATAAGATTAATTGAGACTGGAAATACCAACCACATATGAAGTAAGCCAATCGATATGGGCACACATGTGATTCGGGGGAATATGGCTAAAGGAAAAACACAGGGTTGGGACAAATGTTCACAACCAGAAGGACACAGCTCTCCATTCTGGGCTGGACACCTGGTCCTCCACTCATATAGGCTACTTAGATGGTGAGGCTGTTTGGATCAAGTCCACACTGACAATTTGCTCATTCAGTGATTTTATTTAAGTGCTCATAGTATACAAGAGAAAGAGGCTCCAGGCTGTAATTTAGGGACGGGGTGGAAGACCACTAAGTCACAAATTTACAAAGAGATTAAACTACCAAGAAAGGTATGCAGCATTAAGATAACTTGAATTGCACATATGTGTGTACAAATCCTGCTTTGTACAACATGGCTTTAAAAAACGCTGACTTTTTGCTTAATTTTGCGTTGATTTTAAGATAAAAATGAAGAGATAATAATCATGACAGATCTGAGGTCGCAAAAATGCAAATCCTGCATTTTACAGATGAGAAAACAGGTTCCTGCATATGCACCATATCATGGTAATGTTACACTGAAGTTAGTGATGAAGTCCAACTTCAAACCCAGTTTTCCTCGCTTCCACAACATTCCTTTTCCTGTTAGGTTGCCAGTCATCTAAAAAACATGCATCAACTGGGGAAAAATTTAAGAACTTTTGCCTGCCAGGACCTAAGAGCTTCTTCTGACTTAATCTATTAAAAACAAAAGCAAAGCATACTAATGTGGTATGTCCATCTATATTTAAATATTATCTACCACCAACCAAATGTAAGGCAACAGCTATAATTTCTTGTTTTTTCTCTATTGATTTTTCCCTCTGCAATGATAGGATTCTATCCATACCATAACAAAATCTTTCAAAAGTTGTCTATATGATAATTAATGTACACACACATCTGTATTCCAAGACAAAGAGTAGTCTGAGATCCAGTGGAGAATAAAAAATAAAGGGACAGAAATGCAATCAGAAAAAGTGAATTAGGAACAAATGCTGACTTTACCACAAATGTACTGTGTATCTTCACAGCCAGGCAAAGTGTCTCATCTTCTATTATGTATAGTTTTTAGTGACACTGACATTGATCCTCATTGTTCTAATGCAATTAGGTACATAAGCAAAGAAAATAATCAACTGATTTTTACAGAATGTTGTTTAAAAGGACAAATTCCAAAATTCTCGTTAAAGAAAAATTTAAAAAGCAAGATCAAACTGGGTGGATAAGATCTTTGTTGCTGTTGTTTTATAATCCCCTTAAGGTTTAATTAGTGTTTGCTTTTTATTTTTTAGGTGTCTGTGTGTGTGTGTGTGTGTGTGTGTGTGTGTGTGGTATGCAAGTCTTACCAGGTTTTGCTATGCTTTGGATTTTAGGAGTAAAAACCAAACAGTGCACTAAAGGTTTAGCCAGCATACTTTAAAGATTATTGATGTATTCCAGTATATTTGTATTGTTTTTTTTTCTTTTTTCTGGTTTGTTTGGATTTGGTTTTTTTGTACCAGGAATCAAACTCAGGACCTCGCACTTGCCAGGCAGGTGCTTGTGCTGTTGAGCTATAACCCCAGCCCACATTTATTTCTTTGGATCAGACATTCTAAAACCTCTAGTTTATATCATCTGATTATAGGAACAATTTTTAACCTTGAATTGCTTAAGAAAGGAAAATATAAAATTTATAAATAGACGTATAAAATTATTCACTTTTGTTACACTAACTTCCCCAAATTTTGAAAAACAGACATAAAATTATTTTATTCTCCTTCTCTATCATGTCCAAATGACCACAGTAGGAGCAATTTAATAATCCATTAGAAAACTCATGGATGACTTAGGTAACATAAAGACTGAATCTTCAAAAAAATTTCCCACTGTAGTAACCAGGCCCAAAGCTAGTTATATTCAGGTAATATGACCAAATCAAACTCGATGTGAAAGGGGGGAAGAATTTTTGGGCAATTTTCTCTGTGATTTTGACCAGGTATAGCCACTATTACCACAGCCTGCTTCATAGAAAACTATAAAAGCCTTAATCCTGCAGCTTATATGTGACCCGTGTTATATATCCCATTCAGAGTCCAACAGAGTTCAAATAATTGAATGAAAAAACCAATATCCTAGAAATAATGAGGAACAGACTACCCCTGACCTGTGAGAAAACAGCAGTCATTAAGTGCTATCTACCATACAATCAAATTCCTCGGCTATTAAAGTTCTAGAACTTGAAATCATCATATTTTCAAATTAAAAATGTCTTATGCATAATTTGTAAAGCATTCAATAATCCTTAGTGTTAAGGCAATATTGAGTTGACATTCTATACATGATGAGTAGTAATGTAAATAGAGAAAATGACATGTCTGCTATTTATATGCACAAGTTCTGCTGGGCCCTAGGGCAGAAGCTATAACCCAATATTCATTTTCTTCTCATGGCATGGTAACAGAAGTTTTAGCTGGGCACACTGATTCTCCTATGACTACATTTCTCTCCATCATGTTGATGTGTCTTATAAGAAGATTCTGACGAAAGAGATACAAAGGCAAGTGATTTGTATAACTTTCAAGTCTTGGCTTTAAAAAGAAGGGTATTCTGTACCTTTCAGTCACTTGGACTGTCATCATCACTGTTGGCTATCTTGAACTGTACAAATGGAGGCAGAGCTACAGAAAACCAAAAGCACAACAAAGAAGCCCATACCCCTGGATGACTTTATGGAACAAACTTTTTTCTGGAATGCTGACAGCCTTGTGGTTAAATGTAAGAGAAATAAACATTCTGCTTTTTTTCTAATCCCTGTGTTGCAAAACTAAATCTGTACCTTACTTAATTCATAAACCAACTCAAAGGCAACTACTGTTTTTAAATTTTCCCCAAGTATACTGGCCAAAGCATATACAGACACATACACATATGACTGGAATTACGTGTATGACACATGTGCATCATATATGTATATATGTGCATGTGCAGGTCTTGGCTATTTCCAGATTGACATCATGTTGATCAGTTCAGATTATTTCTTTATCTGGAAGAAACACTTTGTTTTTTGGGGTTGTTTTTGTTTTTTGAGACATGGTCACGTTACGCAGTTCAGACTGGCCTTGATCTCACTATGTAGCCTAGACTGGCCACAAACTCACAGTGATCCTTCTGCCTCAATATCCTGAGTGCTTGGGGCTGGGAGTTTGGCTCAGTGGCTGAAACACCTGTCTGGCAGGTGCGAGGTTGTGAGTTTGATCCCCAATGCTACCAAAAAAAAAAAAAATCCTGAGTGCTAGAATTACAGGCATGTGCCACCACATGTGGCCTGGCATGAGTGTTTTAAAATATAATTAGCTCTGGCCGGGGACGTAGTTTAGTGGCACAAGTGCCTGCTGTCAAGCACAAGGTCCTGAGTTTGACTCCTTATACCAAAAAACAAAAATAAAAATAAAAAATAAACAAATAAAAAATATATGATTAGCTGAGAGCCTGAAAGAAGGAACTACAGAATATTCAACAGAAATGTAGACATGCATACATACATTTTCTATATCACTTAGCATTCCCAAATTTTGCTGTTACATAATGCTAGATATACAATATATTCCTGTCTATGACTCAAATTGATATTTCATTCAGTAGTACATGGCTGAACAGCTTGTTTGTATTTAGAAGACATGATGATTATAAAGAAGACATATGAACAGTAATATAAAAGAGATAGATTTAAAACGAAAGTATGATTTATGCCTAAGTCAGACAGAAAACCTATGGTACTTTATTGACTCCATCTATCTCATCCTGAATTGTAAATCTAAAACCAAAAGAGCAATATTCAAGAAACAGACAACACATATGGGTCACCCCTAGATGCAGGTATTACTCATATTTTTGAGAGACTGTTTTTCTGTTGTTCTTATTTCCTTTGAAAATTATTCCCTGATTTGAAAATTAAACTCTCTACCAAAGCACTCAGTTCTTCTCAAGATAGAACTCCTTGGTCATAGGTGTAAGCTTTGACTTATGTAAACTGACTCGACCCAAAGGACTTGTGACAGCTTAATGGTTAATAGGCTCAATTCAAGCCAAGGACAAGTGGGGAAACCCATGGAAACCACAGAAAAACACTAATGTTATTCTGTGCAGTTTCACATAAGTACCCAGCAATTAGAATATGATTTACCCAAAGACTAGCTTTCAATTAACTACAAACAACCACAAGAAACCCTTAGCATTCTGGTTACACAGTGGGGAAGGGGTCACTAGAAAACACCTAAATACTGTAAACTAAATGTTCAACATATCGTTACAAGTGGCATTTGAAAACATCTGAATATTTTCATAAAGAAACACATATTTTCACCTTAACCAATCCGTTGAAACTATTTTCAAAGATCTTTGAAGACTGCCCATTCACTAAACACAACTTTTTCATTATGTCTCTCTCCTTTTTTTTTAAATTTTCTTTGTCCTTAGTTCACGTTTACTGACTTCTCTGTGACCTACTTCAGTTCCAGAGTTGGATCCCACAATTCAGTCCTCTGCATTCTTTTCTCTACGGCTTGGATTCAAGGGCCAGTTCTAACATTCTAGGTCCCCAAACATCTTCCATAACCATAACCCCAAGTCACAGTTTTTATGTCCTTCCTTACTTATCTACGCAACAGTTGCATTCTTTGCCCTCCTTCAACAATTCTGCAGAAATCACCGGAGTATTGACTGAAGGTCCAAGATCCAGATTTCCAACAAAAACAAGGTCACCGAAGTCTCATGAAATAAAACCACACTCACATTAGTGTGATTTTACATGAAAGATTTACCTGGTGCGATCAAAGCACCTATCTAACTAACTGGCTGTACAGAAAGCGATGTCACCTGACTAGGTTGTATACTATTAAGCACAGAAGTAAGGGGGTCAGAGCGGAAAGGTGGGGTGGGAAAGTAACATCAATGTCGAACATGGTGTTCACAGCTGGCGGAGACTGAGAACAGCAAAGACTTCCCTCAGAAGAGCCAAGACTAGAGAGGCTGAAAGTGAGGATGGCCGGCCCTTCTCACTTGCACTTTTAGTCCAGGTGCTTTGTTATTTTGGTAAGTGGAACCAGCATTCTTCTGATCTCTTATACTTGAAACCTTCAACCTCTTAAGCTACCTACTCTTTCTACTACCCCACATCTGAAAAATGCCCCAGAAATTCCAGTGGGTTTGATGGGATAAAACATATACCATGTATGTTTTAAGGCTTAGCTAAAATACCATGCTGTCAGGAAATAGCTTCCACCATAGAACATAATATCAGTATCTCCACTACTTGACAAAAAAACTCATGGAAAGCAAAACTATTTCTTTTGACATTTGTGCTTCAGTATTGGCACATACTCATACTCAAAGGTGCTGTCTTTTCTCCAACATGTTTGTTTCATTTTTTGTTGTTGTTGTTCCTGTACTATTATCACACTAGCTTTTGTTACTGAATATTTCAACAGATTTATTTTTCTCTGTTAGCAAAATAAATTAAATTAGCCAAATTTTATTTTTTTAATTATTGTGTTCTGTAAGAGGGAAACTATATAATCTGCAAAATTCCTTCCAAGTTTAGAAAACTAATAGCTTTCAATTATATAAAATATGGTTAACTAAAGAAGTTAGTACTAAGAGTTCTAATTATAAAACAGAGAAATAAATTATCTTAGATCAGTTCCTTATAAGGTTATTTTTCCAAACTTTCTTAAACACAAGTCTTTTGGCAGATTACATGTACTTCATTCTTAATGCCTAAGAGCATAAACATTTAATATCTATGAATATAAACATGTTCTCACAACACTTAGTAAAGTAGACACCAAGAAACAGATATTCTACAATGGACCTCAGCTAAATTACTTAATGATCATATATCAAAACCAAATGATTTCTAGTATCTACAGTAGTCATTATCAAGATAGATTTTTCAAGCAAAAAAAAAAAGTCAGGATATTTTTAGGTCATAATAAAAGTTTGTAAAAGATGGATTATGATACAGTATTACCAACGAGGTGACAAACTATCTTAACACTTTACATAAGGGATCAATTTTCAGGTCTTGGTTTGGTCTATCTTAATGCAAGTGTTAGAATACCGATATATCACATAATCAAAACACTATACAAAAATACAGATACTTTTAAAGCTAAGAGGAGCACTATTTAAAAGTCTCACTAAGAGCAAATTCTAATCAAAACATAAAAACTCAGAAAGAAAGTACAAGGCATTGCATTTTGTTTTATTTATGCTGCAGAAAAATATATATTAAAATTAAAAGTTGACAGAATCACTTTTCAAATGCTATGATTATCCATATATGTTTTTAATTAAGTATGCGGCTAACCCGTGGGCATATTCTCACGAAGTGATTTTATTCAAAACCATTTAACAGCAATCATTTTATGAGATGAAGTCTTCGATATTAACGGAAGTAGTACTTTGCTTATCATCCTTATTTTTGTTTCTTGAATTCAATGACTTCTGTTCACTCATTCTCCAGTATTATAGAGGACATGCTTTGGATGAACTGGGGTGTGAGCTTGGTCAAGTTTGTTTTTAGGGGGCTCAGAAGTGTTGCTCCATTCTGGGTGATGAATGAAGAATAAAACTTCAAACATAATTTGGATTTTGCTTTAGAATAGAAAAACTGACACCTTCTCACCCCAACAGCAATGCTTGGGAGGGAATTGGAGCACAGACTTCATTACACTGCATCGATCTCACTAAATAAAGGGTTCTGAATGTATTGATCAGTGTAGACTAAACCCCTAACTGTTTGTAAGACCATGCATGATGTGCAGCTCAGTTCACTGAGGAAGCAAGAACAGAAAGCACTTTTGTTCTCAGGCAGCCACAGAGCAGCATTTTACACTAAGTAGTAGATTAACATGATTAAAATAATAGACAGCATTCAGTCAGAGAACGGAGAGACACAAAACTCATGCTAAACACCAAGATTTCTCAGTTTTTAAAATGATGCAATAATGCGTTAAAGGTAGAATGACTTTTTAAAAAGGAATATTTTCAGTGCATATTTCTAAGCAGAGTGGCAGTTTCATTTCAATACCATTGTTCCTTCAAATCTCTTAATGCGTCTATAGTGACTTTTAAAAATGATGCTGCAGCTTTTCTTGCCACTTTCTTGTTACTTGCGGGATGATTGTGAAATGATGCCTGCAGGGAGGGGTGGACACGAGACTAACTTTCAAGTTCATTTTGTACATCTGCTCATTTTCATTTGGAAGGACATGATTTTTTTTAAACTTAGTTCTCATTCAGAAAAAAACCTGAAAATGCTGTGAGTTGATCTTATAATGATAAAATATTGCTACTGAAATTTACCGTGGGCTTTCATCTGAGGGAAAAAGGAGACCACACCCCTTACCTTGGTTTTCAGAAGAAACTAACCATGTTTCCAAATTTGGAAAGTGTTCATCTTTATACTGTTGAAGAGTTCCGAATTTTAAACAAATAAAAGAAAAGGCTAGTTAATTGTCTAACCATCAGCCAGAGGAACTTTTTACAAAAGCCTTTTTACCTTGCCCTTCAAATTCAAGGAGTTAAGTACCCTGGATCTACTACTCTGCCTTTACTACTCCAATACTCTGACATTTAAAACAAAAGAAGGCAGCGATTCTTTATTAATTCATTGCATTAATCTCTTTAACTCTTTCTATCCAAAAGAAGTAAAGGAATCGGTTCTAGTTCTGAGTGGGTGATGCAAATCACTGTGCATCTCTTTGCAGAATTACACAGTACACATCACCTGCTCACTAGGTTGGTTCTGAAATTTCAGGTAATTATTTGAAAACTGCATTCAATACAAAGGAGCTACTTTTAAAATTGTCTGGGATTTAAGAGTTTATCTTTATATTCACTTTATCAGGAGACTACCACAGTTGTCACATAGACATTAAGGACTTCTCAGCTGGGGAGGGAAAGATATTGCTATTTCATAATTTATGTTCAAGTATATGAAGTATGAGAAAACTCTAAGTTCTTTCCTCTAAAAAGTCAAGAAGCCAGAAACACAGTGCATTACAGCCCCATCGTTGATTCATTTAACCCATATTTACAGTGCCTGGAGTAAACAAAGGAGCCATATCCGCTCAATTAAATACATTGAATATAGGAACTGCTATCTGTCAGTAGTGATTCCAAGTAAGACAGAAGGAAAGCACGAAACTCAAAAAAATAATTTCTAAATTCATTTTCTTCTTAATGAGGAAGCCAGGATTAAAAGAGAATGCACTGAGAAAACCTGAAATTTTATATTATAAAAATGCATTCATCGGGCTGGGGATGTAGCTCAGCAGCACAAGTGCTTGGTCCTGAGTTTGATTTCCCGTATCAAAAAAAAAATGCATTCATCAATCCCAATACATTCATGTAAACATGTACATATGTGGACATCAAATGTCAACCAGCCAAACTCTCTGAAAACACTTCGTATTAAAAATCTGTGGAATAAACTTATCACAGTGAACGTGACTTAGCATTTACTATGTGCTAGGTTTGTTCCAAGCACTTCATAAATATTAACTCATTTACTTACCCCAAGAAGCCAAGTATGATCTGTTTTGAATGTCAGTATCCTCAGATTTCAGTAAGGAAACTAAAGTAAAAATCTCAAGTGTCATTCATGGCCCCATGATTATAACACCTGATTACAAAATAAGCAATACATATGTTTACCTTTACAAAATATTGAACTATAAAAAATAAGTATGATTATTTTTATTTTCCTTAACTAGGAACTGAATACAACATGAAAATTTAAAAACAAACATGAAAACTTACCTCAAGTACAGTACTATTACAAGAAAAGAGACAGATTTTGTGGTCAATGGCATTGTTGACCTGTTTAGACTGACAGGATAATGTTTCACATTTAACAAAAAACAGGTAAATTTTTAACAAAAATGAGATTTCTTTCAAAGGTCATGTCATTTATTCTTTAGAAAATATCCAGATACATATGCTCAAAGTCATACAAATCTATTTGTTTTGAAGATTGCTATCATCCTGAGAAAAATAGATCATAGGTACCCATTACTGGTTGTTATAGGTCACCAGATATGAAGATGAAATCATGTTTATTTAGAAAAATAGGGGTAATAGAGCTGCACAATAAGTCTTCAAAAATCAAAATGAGTTATTTATTTTAAGTATAGTATTAAGGAAGATGGCACATGACTTTTAACACATATGGAATCTTTCATTTACCACTTGGGTGACTGAGAAACCTTTCCAGTTTTTCAGAATCTACTTAGTCAATCCCTTTAATATATACAGAAAATCAGCCCAAACTGATTACTGTGAAAATTAAGCTAATGCATCTAATGCTCCTAACACAGTATGTCAAATTTAAGCAAATTTGGTACATTTAAATAAATATAAAATATGGTCAGGAAGCTTCTAATCTCTTATCTAGAAATAATGACCTTTGATTTTGGATAAACTGTTTCAATTTTACACTCTGGTTTTTAAAAAAATAAGCTTTGGGGTAAACTTTCAATTTTATAGTCTGGTAAATATAGTGGTACCTTGGTTTTCACCATTAATTGGTTCCAGAAGGCTCTACGAGTACTCAAAACCACAAGTACCAAATTAACTGTTCTGGCTGTGAAGGGCAGTGAGTCACAAGCCAGCAACATCCGCAAGTTCTAGCTCGTGCTTCCAAACAACCAAATGACGGATATGGGGCAAAACTTTGTGTCGAATACACCAAGAACCAAATGCAAATTTCAAAGCAGTCAATTACCTAGGTATGAATGTAAAAAGAGTAAGTGAGGAATATCCATCTTTTATTTCAAACATGTACTGAGAAAGCTGTGTGTGGCACAGGAGACAGAGAAGTGAGTGAGATTTGCGATCCTGACAGAACTGCCAGTCTGGTGGGAAAAAGGTGACTTCCTAGAATTGAAAGGTGGACAGAGGCAGCCAGTAGGCTCCAGAGAGAGGGATCAGCATGTATGAAGATGTGGCAGTGTGGTCACATGGTGCAGGCTGGACCCACTGGTAATAATTCCATGTGATGGGGCCAGAATGTTAATAAGGTGACAGGGCAAAGACACTGCCCAGGAGCAGATCCAAAGTCCATGCATGCTTGGCCCAGGTGGCTGATTTTCAAGGCACTGTGGGCCCGTAGTTGTTTCAGGCAGGAGAGACAGTATGTGGCTTGCATAATAAATTTCACCAGCAGTATGAAAGGCATCATTACTTAGGAGCTTATCTTCTTTATAAAGAAAAAAAGTGTCGAGTCATCCTATCTGCCAGCTTGAAGTCGGGGAAATAATACTTAAATCTATAGGGCTTTCCTCCTAGCTCCCACAGGAGCGGTTACGGATTTACTTGATAGATTCTACATCTCAGTGTCTTGGGAATTTATAAGCTTCCTTTTAATAACAGCAAATTCAAATTCTGGTAGTCATAGTGACACATTATTCTAGCCCCATCTGAAATTTAGGATACAGCCATCAATTTAAGGCCCTGAGGCAATGGGAAAATACTTTCTTCATTGTTAGCAAGGATCAAACAAATTTACCTATTCAAAAATATGTTTATGATGTTATTTAACATGATTAACACTATAACCATTCCACTTCTTAGGAAAGAAAGTAATCTATTCACAGAGGACCAAGGCTGACTATAGTGCAGCAATTTACACTATGTGAAAATGAATACATG
>RJWM01011115.1:0-60881 GCA_004363535.1 Dasyprocta punctata | reverse complement strand
GCACCTGCTCACATGGTGCACAGCAATGAAAGAAAACCCTGACTAAATTCCTGAGAAAATGGACACTATTAGTTCCAGGGAGGCAAAGACAGCCAAATCCCTTTTAGGTTGAAGATGTTCCTCCTCACTTTCTGGTACTTTAGTAAACACTCTTGTGCAAGTCTCTTCCAGGTATATGTGATGATATCCTTACAGTGCAACTGGCAAACCTGGAAGTCAATGGTAAAAGCAGGATTTTGTTTTTGACATGGAAAGAAACTGAAACTTCTGGCCCTTTAAGCCACTGGTCCTATTATATTACTCCCACCTATTCATTAACTGAGACCTCAGTAATGCAGGCAATCAAAAAAACCTTTGTCATAAAATGTATGTCAATTACTACAACTTAAAATATCTGTAGGGAAATAGTTTCTTTTTTAAAAAATAGATTAACTTTATTGAGATATAATTGATGCAAATCAAAGTCATTCACATTAAATGTGTACTGTTCTGTGTGGAGTCATTCATGGACATACGTTCCAACCTCTCTAATAGTTCTTTCATGTGATAATTAGCCAAATCAAATAGCTGAATCTAGTTAAGATAATTAATATGTCAAATACTTGGTCAAAATATTTTTATCCAAATTACCTGTTCATACATCTCTTATTTCTCAGCTATAAAGTATAATAGCTTTATGGAAAATGTTATAGACGTTCCTTAATGTGGAACATGCAACTATTACAAGTGAATTTGTGTCAATTGGGCATGTGTGCTTTGTAATAAGCTTATGTTCAATACCAGACTCAGGAAAGAATTTCTGGGAATATGAGAATTTCTGTAGGAAGGCATTAGTTTTTCCTATTGGTTGTTCCTAATTATTTTTAATATATAGTACTACATTCTTGATAGAAAATTATTACCACCAGTAATGAAAATTAACTGTGTCTACCATTCAATAAGAAAGGTTTAAAGCCTCTGCAGTTTGTTCCAGCTCTTTTCCCTCCGCCATGAGACTATCAGGTCCTAAAAACGGGCTGTGTCTTTCACCCAGGTTCTGGGGTAGAAAATTCATGCAGAAGCCTACTGTAGCTGAAGTTGTTAGTGTTATAAAGCTACTACAGTGCATTTATCACGCTTCTAAAATTATTTCCAATGCACCTACTACAATGTATTCATCATACTTTTAAAATCATTTCCTGTGTGCTGTTGTTTAACTGTTGTCGTTCACACCAAAATACATGTTGAGGTTTAGTCCCCCGTGTAAATGTTGGGAAGTATTTGAGGGTACAGGGGGTCAATGATTTTGCTGAGGACGTGTGTCCTTGCTTGTTCAGTACTGGCTTGATCACTGCGGAGTGCGTTGCTTTAAACCGAGCCAGCACTGCCTCCTACCCGCTTTGCACGTGCACTCTGCTCCTCCAGACAGGTCTGCTCTCTGCTCCTTCGCAGTCATTAACTGAGCCGTCAGGAGGCCCTCACCAGAGAATGAACACATGCTGATGCCATGATTTTCAGTCTGGAATTGCGAGCTAAATAATTGTGAGCTAAATAAAACTCTTTTCTTTACAGAGTGATCATCTTGGTGTTTTGCTATAGCAGAATAAAATGGATTAAGGTGTCCTGTAAACACTGGGTAGCAAGTAACATGTTCCATGCCCTAATACAGTGTCAAGCAGGCAGTTGCATGCAGTAATTATGGATTGAGTGAACAAATGGATAAATAAAACTAAGAAGAAACATGGCATACAATATCGACTCTGTTTGAAAAGGAGAAAAGTAGTTGAAGTCATTGAGGATGGGACCCAAAAAGGTCCTAAGAAATGGAGAACATCGTGGAGGCATCAATCAGCTTGATACAAGGCCTTGACCCAAGAACTTGTAGTTAACTCAGTCTAGAAAACAGTTTAGTGGAGCTTGAGCAGTGTGTCTTCTGCTTGACACATTCCCAGTAAATATTTAATACATTTCTGTTGATCCTAGTAATTTTTTAAAAAACATTTCATGAAAAATAGATCTTGTCATTAAAATAGGGAAATGAGCTAAGAGATACCTCATCAAAGATTATCACATTTCTTTAATTAGCAAAGAAGTGATTAAAAAATTCCACGTTGTTAAACCAGGGTCACAGCACCACAAATTTACTTGGTTTATTTATTGTGAAGAATAATTTTTCACATTATTTATTTATGACAGTTTTAAGTAGGCTCAAAAATTTACTGCCTTGTTTGGGAAGTATAATTAAGTCAGTGCTTTGGGAGACATTAATATTATTAATGTGTAAGGATAAATCAGAAATTAAGTTTGTGAAAATGGTAGCATTAATGGAATACTGCAAATAACTGCTTTTCTCATTTAGCAACTTTCAGCACTGGTTATAAATAAAGGCATCATTTGCAGCCAGGAGAACTGAGGTAAAATCAGTTCCTTAGGGTTGTTAAGATTTCTCTTTTTCTGTAATTTAGGTGGGTATTGTTTCAATTATTTCACTCATGAAATTTCATAAGAATAGTAAAATACAATATGCCATTTTCCTTTATGTCTTACAAATTTTCTTGGGCTCTACAGTTGTTCCAACACTGAAAGAATTTGTCAGTTTTAAGGGTGACAATTGTTATTATTATACAGACTTTATAGCTGTATTTCAATCCTTGTTTTGAAAAGTTCCTCTCAGTTTTAGACTGACCTGCTCATGAAAAAAATGCTGATGTAAAACATCACAATATTGATTTAAAAAATTAAAGAGTTACACAAAGGGTACAACTTTAACTTCTAAGTTTTATTGCTACACAGTCAATTTATAGCATTTTTGCTAAAGAAAAAAATTTAGTGAATCTTTGAGAGTATTTGATACACAGTTATCAATAAAATATGTGAAGATGTATAAACAGAGAAGACAAAAACATTTGTCCAATGAATTTTTAAGAAAACTGATGCACTTTTTTAAAAACCCCAAACGCAGGTTTATTTATCCTCAGTGTTAGATAAAGCTTCAAAGAGATTCTTAGACTTTGAAAAAAGAAATATATAATTTAGTTAGATGTCAAAAAAAGGGAGGTGGTGGAAAAGGGATGAGCATTTGATTTAGAGAAATCAGCACATAAGAAGGTAAACCGGTATGAAAAAGGTTCTAAGATTCTAAGAAGTTCATCCTAATTATATTTCCAAAAGAAAATTGTACAGGTATAGTTTTTTAAAGCCATAGGCTATTTCAGTCCCCATAGCAGCCAGTGTCCTGCTTTATGTATTGCACTTTGTTTATGGGCATGGATATTCAGGTTTTTAAAATGAATGACAGGCATACCAGCTCTTCAAGAGTCTCTGGTTCTCAAAAATACTCATATTGCATGTTTTACTGTCTGCAGACATGCCCACTGTCCTTCTTTTCAAGGTAATGCAGATCAACCTGGGCTGGTGGAAGGAGATGTGCAGGTGAATCAGCACTATTTGTCATATATTTTTCAGGAGTACTTGCCCTCTAAATAAGAAAAATTGAATCTTTCAAAAGATTTGGACTGAAGTTACTTCTAAATCAACACTTCACTCTGTTTTTGAAAGCAAATCTGTACTAATGGAAAGCATTCTTTTCTAGCATGAATTAAATTACTGTGGTCTATATTTCCTGCCAAATAGAGTAGGTTCCTGGCAAAATGATGTTACATTTGCATTTTGATAGCACACAGGTTTAGACTGTTCCCCTCAGAGAGTTAGAAAAGAACAGATATATTATATTAGGTATTCTCAAGAGAAATATAAGTATTGGATTATATTTCACCAGGCATATATATGGGACCTCCAATAAAATCTGTAATTTTTGTAAATGAAAGAGACAAGTAATGACAAACCTTATTTTCTATAGATGAGGATACATGTACCTATTTCATCATTGATAAACTTATTTCATTTCTCCATTGCAGACATCAATAATCTCTTAGAGTTGCATCTCTTAGGGAGCATTTTTAAATGCCAACATATGAAGCTTGTATAAGAAAATAAAGGTGAAAGGTTTAGACAATTATCAGTAGAGGAATAAAAGGTTTAAAAACAAATTTACCATACAACAGCTAGAACAAGAAATACTAACTTCATTGTACAATGATCCACTTGCACAGTTATAATTTTGTTTGCGTGAGAGTTAGGATAATTTTTCAAATTACATAATGATTTTACCATGTGACACCAAACAGGAGCTGCAACAAAATACTTCAGATTTCTTTTCATAGTAAATTCTTTTGTTTAATAAAAGAGGGATTCAGTATTTTAAACTTTCAATTTGTTTGTAATTTTGCAGAAACACACTGATTCTCAACAGTTAGGTTAGGAGATAAGACAGTCAATGACAAATATCTATTTTTTATATCTGACACTGTCCTAGGTTCCATGAAATTTGGAATCTGGTGCCCATTCAGTAAGAAAGATGAAGTAATATTCTCTTAATCTAATAATTGTTGATATCTGTCATAGCATGCCAGCAATTAAATTTTCATTTGCTTCCATCTTACCTGATGACTATTTTTGTACAGTGTTTTTTAGCAACAAAGGTAGAGTATCTCAAGTAAGTACCATGGAGATTCGAGAGGTTAACTCAATTCCTCAGACCTTTCATTTCAAGTTTATCATTGTTCATAATAATAAACACAGTAGAGGAATGATGAACTATGTGAAAGGATTTTTAAAAAGTTTACCTCCTATCTTTATTCCTTCACAGAACTTCTTAATTTTAGAACACATCTTATTCATATAGCTTACTTTTTAAATTGGTGATCCAGTCTTTTAACTAGTATTTAAAAAACAGTAGAAACAAGGCAAAAAAAACCAGTTAAAATAGGAATAGCTCCTTTTCTCATGCCTACTGGTAGCTCTTCAATTACTCAGGGTTCATGGATGTCTTCTAAGGATACAGAATTCTCTACAAAATTTAAAATTTTGGGTTTTAATTTTATGATATATATTCTAAACCAGCAGTTTGCAACAGTAGTTCTCACAATTATGAAAATGGTTTATCTTATGCTGCCCGATATGATAGACACAATCACATGTAGCTATGGAATGTTAAAGTGAGACTAATGGGACTGATGAGATGAGACTTTTGTTTTATGTTCAAATTTAAACTTAAATATTTCCATGTTGCTACTGGGTATTGTACTGGGAAGTACAATGCTAGATGTTCCTAGAGTTGAATACCGCCATGTGATCTAAGTATTTGTGTTTGATTGCATATTTATGATGAAACTTGCAAAGATGTGAAGCCCATAGGATAGCACAGTTACACATCTTATTTATTGGATTTTCCCAAAAATTTGAATATCAGAAGATAATTGGCACTTTTAGACTATATAACCTGGTAACCAAAATCTAACTGTAAAGGTCCAAGGGCACAGTAGCAAATATTTAATGTGACTTATAAGCAGTGATTAAGTCCATTAATTTGTTTTACAAGTTTGTTTTGTATATATATATAGGCACTATAAGCAAAAGGAAATTACTCAGTTTTATGTTCTACCCTACTTAAAGCACAATGTAATCTAAATTTTATGAATACTTAAAAGACATTGTTTCTCCTCAAAAAGGCATCATTAGTTACTCAAGTTAGAGAAATATTGCTTTGGAAAACAATATGTAGTCTTTATGCCAGGCTTATGCAACTAGCTTTATAACCTGTTTGATACAATCAAAGAAATAGTTGTAACCAATATTGCTATTTTATAGATTTTGGGGTAGGTAATAACTTTAGCAGCTTGCTTGAGTTTGGATAAAAATCCATGTTCTGCTTACTCTCAAATAGCTTACTCGGGATTGCAGGGAGAATAATGGTTCCTCCCAAAACTGGCAGCCATCTAATATCCAGAGCTGTAAATGTTACCATAGATCACAAAAGGTACTTTGCATAATTAAATTAGGGATTAAGTTAGGGATCTTGAGATAGGAACATTATTCTTGATTATTTGGTAGCACACACAAAAAAATCAGAGGGTCCTTATAAAATGGAGGGAGGAAGATCAGAAGGAGAAAGGGAGATCTGAAGACAGATGCAGAGACTGGAGGGAGACGAGGGAAGGGCCATGGGCTGCGAAAACAAGAGGCCTCTAGCAAACAGAAAAGCCATGGGGATGGGGTTTGCCCTAAAACTTCCAGAAAGAGCATGAGCCAGCTGATAGTTGAATGACCTTTCACAGTAGTTTTGTTCTATTTCTAAATCCTTTTTCAGGAAGAGAACTTTAAGTGTTTAAGGATAGATATTTAGTTTCAATCAACCTCTTCCTTCCAAATTAAGTGTCAATAAAAGGGGAATTCAATTCAACCACATACAGGACACTCTTAGGATTTCTAATAACTGTATTATTTTTATTCTTTTTCATGCACTTTCATGCACAGTGGTGTTTAACAGTCAATTAATTATAAGCTTAATTTACATTATAAAGTGTTTGGTATATCTGCTGCATGATCTATCTTAATATCCAGTCAGAGTTTTAGCAGTAATTTTTTTTTTTTCAGCACCGGGGATTGAACTCACAACCTTATGCCTGTCAGGCAGGCGCTTAAGCCACAGAGCCAATCTCCTCGGTCCTCAGATTTTTAATAGAAAATGAAAAAAGTGAAAAAGACACATGTAGTTTGCAAAAGAGCTTAGACAGCCTAGAGGTTTGAAAAGAAAAGAGCTGTCAAAGTAAAAGTGGAAAGTTAGAAAGTGAAACAAGATAAAGAGAAAGGCATGTATGTTTATATTTAAATAATAATGCTCTGGACCATGTGGTGGCACACACCTGTAGTCCCTGCACTCAGAAGGCTAAGGTAGGACTGTGAGTTGGAGGTCAGCCTTGGCTACATAGTGAATTTAAGGATAGCCTGGACCACCTAGCAAAACCTTGTCTCAAAAACCATATAATAATAATAATAATAATAATAATAATAATGAAAATAAAATAATAATGCTCTATGCAATAAAATTACAAAATAATTTTTATATTGGGGTAGGAGTGGCTTCTTGCTCTTACCATATAGGTTCAGTTTTGCAAAAGCTGAGGTTACCTTGTTTGTCTCATGCTATATGCTGTTTTTCTAGGATCTAGAAACAGAAAGATTGGCTACCTTCTCACAGCTTCCAAGTCTTAATTTCTCTCTAAGGTATGGCTTTTCACAATTTTCACTCTATTCAAATATATCCAAATACACTAATCACTACAAATATTACTGATATTTACTAAAGACTCACATTTTCATAGCTCAAGAATATGGGCTTTTCATCTTTACATAAAACTAGCAGAGGACATTAAAGCAGCACTAGATTACCGTTTAGTAGCTGAAACATTTAGGTCTGGAAAGATTAATATCCCTGAATTCATGTAGATGGTAAAGTTGTAAATCTACGTCTTGAGGCCAGTTCTTGGCATTTCTTTCACCAGCATTGCTCTTTTGACCCCTTAAGAGCACATACCATCTCTTCCTCAAAGAAAGTTCCCCTTTGTAAATTATAGCTAATGAGAGATGAGTGACTTAGAGATGAGTGGTTTCCTTACTCCCTGGTTGGCTTGGGGTTCATCTCTACCCAGCTTACCCTAAGTGTGTAATAACAGAGCATTTTAAAGCAGAATTGTACAAATTTCAGGAAAACATCTGATCAGAATCATAACTGTGGACAAATGAAGGTAAGCTGGGTAGAGATGAACCGCAAGCCAACCAGGGAGTAAGGAAACCACTACAAACAAGACAGTGGGCCACTTGGTTCACCTACTCAAACACTACTGATGGGGAAAAGTGAAAGACAGTTTCATTACTCAGACATGTATGCATTACCACCTGACTTTCCTAACTGCATTGACAAGAAATTCGGTCACAGTGTGCCCAGCGCCAGCTTCCTAAGCATGTTCCAGATACCTTGGAAGGAATCTCACTTATTTGGCATATTTTGATTTCCAAAAATAATGCATGTAAATCCTTATCTATATACATTATTAAAAAGTAAAGGTCATAATCATACAAAGTGAAGCATAAATTGTTTTGTTCTCTGATGTAATATTAAAATAAGGAAGTTTGCACTGCATAATAGGCTCTCAGTAGTATGTTTTGAATGGATAAATCAATAAATTACAGTATGTGAGCAGACCTCAGTATTCACAAACTCAGACATGTGTTTGTTTAACCCATGACTGTGATGCTTACTTTTAGTAAAAATGGAAAAGTCTTTGAAACATTTTATAAATGAAAATGAAGTCTACAGAAAAGAAATGTTGTAGCCATGATTACACAGAATCCAGAAATCTAGGCAAAAACAGACGAAGTTTCTCATTTCCCAATTCAGGCTTTAATGTTTTTCCACTTTCCTTTTGTATCTGTGAACTAGCTAGGTAATATTTATAACTTGGTCAAGTGGAATTTCTAGGACAGAAGCTGAAATCGATTCTTGTATCGTTTAAAGCCCAGGACAACCTCAAATTTTCTCATTTTCTCTAAATCTCAGATGAACTGACTATTAATTAAGTCAATCCCTTCTGCCTCATTACTTCTTCATTTAAATGTTTCATCTCATATACATAGATGGCCAATAGATATATAGAGAGATGAACAGACAATTTAGACTGTCTTGATATCTGGTATCAAGTTGAGATTTATAGAAGGTAAAGGGGACGGTTGAGGAGCACTCTTAGGTAGTGTAAAACTTTCTGGCAGAGACTGCAAGATCACCCCTTAGTCTCAGAGGCAGTCGGTGATTGTTGAGTAGAGCTGTGGGCTACGTGGATTTCTGTGTTGTACCCAGCATGTTTGTTTGGTGTAATATGTATAAGCCTGGTGTACCAAGTGCTAGAAGTGATTACCTCACCATAGAGTGTCTTTGTCATGTCTCGATGTACATTCAGGCTGATCTTCAAATTCTATTTACCTCTACAATTTGGGGGATGGTAGGTAGATCACACTAGTTAAGAATGTGGGTTTAGAGTGAGATAAATCCATACTTGAATCCTGTCTCTAGTATATTGTTGGCTTAATGGGTAAAATGGGGGCAGTAATATGAAAAACCAGAAGTGATTATACTTTCAAATGAAGTAATATCCACCAAGCCCTTAGTGTATTGTCTATCTATCATCTACCCTATGACTTTTTGGAATTATTATTTAACTGTCCTGTTTATATGTGAGAAAAATTGAAAATGAGGGGGGATACTCTATGTGCTTGACTACTGATTCTAGGATTGAGAATGAGCTTTCCATAAATGGTCGGCCTGTTATACTTTGTCATTGTCCCACACTGACTTTGCTCGAAGGAGGTACAAAACAAGTGGAAATGTGTGTGGCTAGTTTATGTCCTTTTACTGTCTCCCATGTGCCTAGTTCTTTAAGGAAAGAAAAAACCTTACATTCCATGGCCCTTTAACACCATCCATTAACTCATGCTCTGCCTATGCTGAGACAATGACTATGAGTGGGTCATATTAGAGACTCCCACAATTCAAGGACAATTTCTATGTAATACTGTGATGAATACAACTGAAAAGTCGCACAGCTCTGAATAAGAGGGAGACATAGTGCTTGTAATGGATATATGCATAGATTTATGAGTTTTGTTATTTTAAGCAGGTGGACTTTCCACAGTAGAATGTTCTTATGCAACTCTATTCTATATAAAACCAAAATCAAAGCTACCATCTTGTTGCACAGGGTAACACTGTATGTAAGATAATTATGTTCATTTCCCAAAGAAAGACATTCACATGGAATTATGTCTGTGAAAATGTAAAATACTTCATAAATAAGACTCATAGATAGACACATAGTCCTTCAATTATTTGTGTGCTTGAAAGATACCCGTGGTACACATGGGTGACCTAAAACTGAGTTCTATTTCTGACTATGCCATTAACCAGTGATGAGTTTGGGCAAACCACTATACCTCAACAGGTTCTGTTTTCCTTATTGTGTAATTAGATTGCTGAACTTAACAATTGCTAACATTTATTTCCATTCTAGATGATATTTTTGAACACTTGCCTAGTGTGCATGAAGCTTTCAGTTCAATTACCAGCACTACCAAGAAGAAAGAAAGAAAGAAACAAAGACAGACAGAAAGAAAGACAGACAGACAGACAGAAAGAAAGGAAAGGAAAGGAAAGGAAAGGAAAGGAAAGGAAAGGAAAGGAAAGGAAAGGAAAGGAAAGGAAAGGAAAGGAAAGAAAAGGAAAGGAGTGCTTTGTCAGCAGTGAAATAGATTCTACTGAAGTTTCTGCTAGGTCCTTCAACTCAATTTGAATTTCACACTTTTTCATGACTAATATATTATGTACTAAAGTTACAAAGCTGGAAAAAATTAGCTACCTGGGGAAAAATATGGAGAAATACAGTCCAGGCAAAGGGGATGGCTCATACCCTAGGGGAAGAAGTAAGAAATGCCTGAAACATTCCAGAAACAACATTGAGGTAACTATTTCTGCAGCAGTAGATGAGGGTCACATGCATGGCAGAAGCTGAATTTTGATGGGTGAGCCAGAGTCAGAAGTAAATTTGGTTCATGTGCGGCCTCAGATCTTATTACATACAGTGTTTACTGAATAGCTGAAGGGACAGGAAGTGCATCCAATAGGCATTCTGATCAGTAGGTAACTTTACTGCTTTTCCTCAGGGTTCTGTAACTGTCAGTATTTTTTTGTTTTTTATTTTTTTTTTTTTTTGTTTTCTTCCAGGAAGCATTCTGGAAACTCAAGAAAGATACTTGGCATGTCTATGTATGCTTAAAAAACAAACAAAACAGCAGGGACTCTCATGCATTCAGCTCTGTAGTGATCTTTCTTAGATTGAGCACAAGCATATGAAGAATGCAGTGTGCCATCTGAAGAAGGGACTCAGCCTCTGGTCACATTGTGCACAAAAAAAATGCCATCCGATTACAGTGTGTTTCCTAGGGATCGAAGTGTCTCAGCCCTGGGGCAAAAATATCCAACCCATCTGCTCCAGAGAGACATGGACCAACAAGAGAGACCAGAAACATATTATTGCTGAACTCAGATCAGTACCTGAAAGGCATTTCTGAAAAGAAATAAGGTTCTGTGCATGTAATTTAGCTTCAATAGACAAGGGATAGTTTTATTTTTACATAAGGATGACATTCTAAATGTTATCTGTATCCAATTAAAGCAGAAAAGGTAAATGATTAGTCAGAGCCTATCTTAGATCATATTGCAAAACTGATCATGTGGTTACTTTGTTAAATTCTATGTTCATTATGAAATACATGCAGGTGTATACTTGGACACATGACAAATGTTCAGGAAGTGGTAATTATGATGAACCATGAGGATGTTTATCTTTGAAGGTTCTGGTTCTTTTATCCTCAGACTACCAATGCAAGGCACTATAGCCTGCTTGCTGTCTCCATTACATCACCTGATTCTCCCCAGAGTGTATCTATCTCATTGTTGGCTGACCCAGTACCTACTTTGATAAGTACTTCATTTCTTAACTTGACATAATGTACCATCAGATGCAAGCCAGCTCTCATGGTATCTGCCAAGGAACAATGGTTATGGAGATTTCAAACATAATGCCACATCAGGTAGACGTGTGTAGTAGACTAGAGCCCCGCTAATCTAATTGTACTTTATAGACCTGCACCAATAATATTACCTAGATGTGCTATAGAAATGCAGACTCTCGGTCCCATTCAGGCTCACTTGAAGATGATTCCTTACCAAAACCCCCACAGAGGGTTCAGGTCTCCTACCCAGCAATATGGTACACAGATACAAAATAAAGACAAAGACAGAAAGTTTTGCAGTTTGAGAGCTCCAGGTTGACCCAGTGCTCTCTATGGAACATAGGGCCATGAGTCTAAAAGGTCCTGGCTTTTATTGGTATCAGTCAGAGATTTGCTGGGGTAGTCCATGGTGAAGTGCTAAGGAAGAGAAATTTTGCAGGCATTGGCTGTAAGAAGAAAGAGAGCAATTTTGTACCGGGAACAGAGGCTCTCCTATTAGTAATGCAGTGGATAGCTTGGTGTATTCAAGGCTGGCACTTTTACTTGCAGGAAGATATAATTCTTTCTGAGTCCCATGGCCTCAGCTGGGTTGTTATCTCATGTTTTGGACCTGGAATCTCACAGGCTGTTGCTCAAGCCCCCCATTCCAGCCATCAGGTGGGGGAGCAGTTCTTATTCACATGCTGCAGTGTGACATATTGGTGACTTGGCAGGTCTTGATTACATTCTTTTAGCCAGTGAAGAGAACCCCTGGTTCAATATAGCCAGCTCTGCATATCACAGTGCATAGGGCTGAAGCAAAGATCAGGGAAAGCTGGAAACCAAGGGCTTCATTCCTCAGGAGAATGCAGCTTGGTGGTCTCCCACAATTTCTATGCATAGAAAAATGAAATTCTGTTAACTTCAGGCATAAAGAGTACCTGGCTCAAGTAGTCACTTAACTTGTGTTTATTTTCTATCCTGACAATTTTTTAGGTGTTTCTAAGATATTGAAACCCTCCTACCAGCTCCAGAGCTGAAAACAGTCCTGCAGATACCTTTCTAATTACAAAGGAATGGGGAGAAACAGAGGAACTAACACACAGGGAGCCTCTGCTTGAAGTCATTACTTCAAGCAATCTGGAGACTGAAAGTTTTCTTGAAAAATCTTTCAAGAGATTCTGATACTGTATTGTATTAGTGTCCATTTATCCCATCGATTTACTTAAGATCTGTGAGTTACACTTTATGCTCTTTCAAGCAGGTTGGTCAAAGCAAACCACAACAACAACAAAAAGTGGAGTATCTTCAAGACCTTATGGCAATTCAGTAAAATTGTTGAAGAACAGTAATCAAGGTGGAGAAAATAGCAGAGACTCAAGCTGGAGAGGGTTCTGTATGGTACTTGGGATTTGTGGGGAGGATCCTGGAGGCTATTTTGATAGCATGGGGAGGATTATAGGAAGGTAAAACTAAAAACCAGAAGGTTGGTTAGCAACATAGTCTAATATTCAAGGTAAAAGTGGTTAATTGCTCCTGAATTCTGGGGAAGAAACTAAAGTAAAGAGGAATAGGGGTTAAGCGCAGGAGAGAAGGTGCTAGATGCAGTGGAGCACCAGAAGAATGAGTCAGGATGACCCCCAGGTTCCAGATTGCTCCAAAGGATGCTACCATCCATTAAAATAAGGCCTCCAAGGGAAGGAACAACTTTTAAAGGAAAAATTTTTACCTTTGGGGCTCGGCAAGGCTATGATATATCATAGCTAGGCTATATTGATATAAGACAATCTAGTATGTAATTGAACATAGGAGTCCTGGTACAATATAAAGATAGAACTGATTATGAACTCATCCTAGAAAGAAGATGAACTAAAGCATCTAAGTCTGTCCTCTAAATTATTGGACTACTACTTCTACTACTACTTCTTCATTTAGGTATCATTTCATTACATCCTTCAATGTTTTGCTTCTCAACAACAATGCTAAAACTTGGATTTTAAGGATATATACCTCTACTACTTCTTAGGCATCTGACTTTGGAAAAGTGATTTCAAATTTTGAGGTCCAGGGTTTTCATCTTCTTTGGGTAGTAAAATGATCAACCATAAATGTGTGGAAGACATGTAGCACAGTGTCTGAAAATAACTGGTGGTCTATACAAGACAATTTCCTCTAACTTCTTTTTAGCTTTTGCTATCCAATTGGATGTGTCAACTACCTTGGCAAGAAATAATTCCTAATTTGCTGCTTGATTCCCTCCAGAAGAATGAGTTTTCTCCCCCAAATATGCAGTGTAACATACACCCCAAAGAACATCTGTACCATGAAGGAAAGACCCAGGTGCAGTCATGATGTACCAGAGCACAGCATTTCATTTCATGTCATTACAGCCACAGGCTTTTCTAATTTCAGTTATGTCACGAAACAACTGTGCCATCTCAAGCAACCTCCCTGGTTTTTATTTCTATTTTGAAAAAAATTAATGACTACTAGATGATCCCAAGTCCATTGTACATCTAAAATAAAACTAATGAAATTATATTCAGTTCTTAGGGTTTAATAGCAAAATGATAAACTTCAAATAATATCTATCTGATGACACCTTTTTCAAACTCAGTTTTAAAACAAAGTTGTTTCCTGTGATGGTGATGGAAGGTTTGCAATCATGATAGATAATTAGCAAGTGAAAATGTCTTTTGTTCAGGCTCATCTTTCCTCTCCAGGGGAGCTAGCTTGATTTGAACCTTGGATAGTTAAAAGTGACTTACTGATGGGAAATTACATTTTTTGGGCATTTTCAATTATCTGTTCTAAGTCCTATGCAACAGATTGGTGGATCTCAAAATCTTGTACCTGGACCAGCACTAGATTTATTACCAGGGAAATTATTTACTAAAGAAAATTTTTAGCATTCAACTGAGAACTAAAGCATCAAGCTCTCTAAATATGGAATCCAGGAATCTGCACTGCAAAGACATCTTCCATGTGATTCTAATGAAGACTGAAGTTGAGAACTATTGAGTGAGATGTTTTTTCATCAAAACCACCAGTATCAGCCTCCTCTGAAACTTGTTAAAAAGTGTAGCCTCTCAGACTCAACACAGACCTGGATGAGAATCTATCATGCAACAAAATACCCAGCCAATTCATTCATAATACTAGGCCTTATTTTCCATTTAGGTCTTATTTGGAGGGAAAACATGGTAGATCTACTGTATTGTGTAAATATGCTCTTCATAGTTCACCTATCACACAAATATCACAAGCAAAACCTGGTAACACAAATCTTTCCTCTAATTAATTTTTTTTGAGTAACTGTGTCAATATTTATTTGGGAACTGAGCTAGTTTTTAAGTTACTGAAACACATTTATACTAACAAATCCTACTTTATATGGAGCTATGTTAAAAGACTAAATTTGATTTGTCCATGTTTTCTCCTTTTATCAGAAATTTTGTAAAGAAAGAAGATCTCACAATAGTTCTGAATTAATTAAAATGTGGAAGCTGCAAAACAGATATTTCCATTTCTTTATGCATATTTTGTCCATTGCATTTGGTAATTCTGAAATGTGAAAACTCTTGTGGTTCTAATTCTCTTTCTGTTTTCTTCTGGTTTAAACATACAGACTTGATTTACTCTACTCCTCATTATCTTTGAATACATGTTCAGTATTACATGCAGAAAATTGTAATAATGATTTAAGATGAGTTATGTAGCTGGCTTCTTCCAGAGAAGACAAAAGTTGTTTGTATTAGGTACTCAAGGATATTTCTAGTTTGCAGCTATGGTATTTAAGACAAGTGTGTCAGCTATAGGTATAGAACCAGATCATTGAGGGGGCGAGGGAAGGCTCAAGATCCAAATCATAGCACTAATCCAAGAAAGTCAAAACCAGGTCTGAATTCTATGAAACAACAGTTATCACCTCTGGTTTTCTTCATGTTGTGGGCACTGTCATTTAGGAGTCCTAGCTTATTGAAGAAACGGCTGTGCTGAACTCTCACCTTATGCTTGTAAACTGTAGATCATGCTGCTCTCATCTCACTAAGTGGGGAAAATAGAGTCTAATGTTTATAATATTAGGAAATACTCTCATGGCAAAAGTTGCTTCAATTCTTATTCATCAGACTGAGTTTTTGTGTTTTATTCACTTAGATGTGGCTCTTTCCTACTGCCTTGCCACTTATTACTGATGCTTTGAGGAAGGGTTTTTCCTTTTACATTTTTCAATGACAACAATTTTGTCTAGCTATGTATTTCTGAAAGTGATGTGGCTGCTCAGAGTAGGTTTGTTGAACATAATGGAAACGGGATTTCTCTCTCTGCTTTCTAAACTACTGTATGGCCAAGAAATGGAATTTTGAAGATATTAGCAATCCTGTGCATATATGAAATTTGTTGGAATTATTTTGCATGTGAATATCTACTTTGATAACTTCTTAACAAGATGGTTAGGAAGGTCTTAGCTATTCTGTGTTTCAGGTATTTATAGAGAAGTTGCATGTAGAAAAACAGTTACTATTACCACAGTTAAAATGTCCCAAAATCAGCCCAATGGACTTCAATGTGAATATTTTGCAGGTGGATTCTACACAATCTTCTTCTTTCTCTCTAAAATTATTCATTGTTTCTTCCCCTCCACTGTACTTTCTTTCCTCTTCTTCACTATGCTGTTTGCCTCTTAATCTTGTTTTTCTATCACTGTGTGTTATGGCTATGTCTAGTTGTCCCCCCAAAGCCTCGTTCAATAATAGGTGGAGCTTTTGAAGAAGTGACTGAATCTAGAGACTGTAACTCTGGAATTGATTGATGTTGCAATGCTAGGATTGGATTGAGAGTACTAGGATTAAGAGTGTGAGTGCTACCCACCCTAAGTATCCTGGATAAAATATAAAGAGTAGAAAGAGCTGTGATCGTCCCTTATTGCTTTGACAACTTCTGCCTGTCTGCCGCGTGCCGCTCTGCAACGAAGACAGCTGATTGTGAACTGAAACCTCTACAAACTGTAGGTAAATAAACCTTTCCTCCTTTAACTTTGGGTGTCAAGTATTTTGTCTCAGCAATGAGAGAAAAGTCACTAAGACATTCTGCTTCTATTTCCTTTTTTTTTTCTTTGTCACTAAATTCTTTCCAAAACTGCTTGCTGTAGTTTTCTGATAGTCACTTTCTGTATTATTTGCTCAGTTGCTTTTTCAGTTTGTTTGTGTTATCTGCACTGTTTTTCTACACAAATTTAGGTGTCATTTATTTTCTTTTAGAAGTACTTTTTTGTATTTGGGACTTCAGGTAAAAGAAAACATGGAGTTGTTAATACTTTCTTTAGCTTCAAGATATCTCGACTTATAACGCCTTGCAGTCAAATCTGTTGAAAGGTGTAGTCGACTTGTTTGAACACCATTTCAAAAATATCCCTGTAGACATTTCAGGTTTATATGTATTATTACTACCACATATATATTGCATTGTTGGTACAGTGCCAGCTGGCTAGATTCCCTTTTCCTGCAAAAATTCCTTCTACTTGAGCCTCCTATAATGTTATGAGTAGCTACAAACATCATCCTTACGGTTGCAAATAGCAACCAGTTCCGATTTTCAGATCCTCCTTTACAAGCTGCAACAACAAAAAGGAATAGGCCTCAGTAAAAAATCTTGATTTTCTGTATCAACTCCATTCTTCTAGCCATTAAAATATATGATCAGTGTTTCCTTATTCCAATACACGAATATATTTCTTTTCAGAATGACCCCCCTTCACCAACTGTATGAGATAATCAGCAAGATAGGTGATAATCCTAACTCTAAAATTAAATCATCTTATCAAATCATTTATTAGGAGGAATCACAGCTGTGGAAAGAATGTAGTTCTGGAATATAAAAGTGTGGATTCTAGTCTTGATTTTTGCTAACTACATATAATCTGGATAAATAATCCTCTATGTCATGGTTTCAGTTTTATTGCATGAAATAGCTTGGTGAACTATTAGCCAACATTCTTGATAATGGTAGAAATATTCTATTGAAATAATGCTATATGAACAAACCCTGCAAAGTGCTGCAAATGAGTTATTTGTATTATTTAATTTTAACCTCTTAGTAATCCAATAAGTAAGCACTATTACTGTTATTCATGTTTTAAAATGCAGAAATTATGTAGCATTAAAAAAGGAAATGTACTTAATACAGGTCCAAGCTGAATTTCACATCAAACTGACTAAAGTTTTTGTATCTCACCCCACTTCCTCTCTTGGAATGATTAAGGTTCTGCTCCACTTGGATTGTATGTTGGTTCTCAATACAATAAAATGTCATCAGAAGATTAAACCATTCATATAATAGAACACTAATTGTATGAGCAATAAACAAAAGTAGTCAGGAAAATCACCGGTTTACCCTTTTTTCACTAGTTCCTGTGAGTCATTGGAATTCATGAGAAATAAGATGCTCTCAGGTAGAGTTAACTTTATTAGAAAAATGGCAACAGCTATGAGCACTTGTAACAATAAAATCTTTCCTACTAAGCAGTGCCTTTGGATTAGAAGCACAAACCCTGGCCATTGTTAAGTTGTAGGAAGTTCAGCTGCCTCATGACAAGTAACTACACAGAGTCACTATTACCACATGCTGAATTAGTATTTGCAGTCCAAGGAGAGTCTTATCTGGGGAACAAATTCCTAAATGGATAATTGACCAGAGGAAGCCAGTGTCACCCAGAAAGTTCATGCTGCTTACTTTGACTAAGCAAAATGAATGGTTATAATTAGTGAGAACTTATTTTTCCTTGCATGTATCTTAAGCTTTATAATCTAAGAAAGTCCAAGAAATTGATACTTTGAACATTGTCTCTCACCAATAACATCCATGTGTGTTTTGCCAGTTATATAGCAAACAATAAAACACCTTACCACCAATTTTCTGGCAAAATCTTTATATCCATGGGTAACAGAAGTGGGGGATTTAAAAAAGGAAGAAGTCACACTTCAGTGTAGGGATGGAGAGAGACTAAGAATAAAACCGGAAAACCAAAAATGAATAGTGGTGACTCATTACTCAAAATGTCACAGAATGGTGAATAATGGCTGACTGTTCTATTGTGTAGCTTTTATGATCTTAATTTGGGCCTAAAAATAAAGGTTTTAGAATTTTTTTAAATACTTGAGATTGGTGGCTCAGTTGGTAGTAAATTATACCATGATATCCTTTTTTTAAGCAAAGTAAAATCAGTTGACTGGTACAGGAAATAATTTTTCAATTGGAAAAAGACCAATAAGACTAAGGCACAGTCTTAAATCAACTCAGAACCAATTCACAGAAACCAGCTGCTCTTCAAATGATATAGACTGAAAATTAAACTGACCTTCATTTTTGCGGTTCAAATATATTAAAGTTTAATTTTTGCCTGGTTTTCACAGTGCTCCTTATAGTCTACTTACCCTAGGTTCTTTGTCAAGCAGCTCATGAATTTTCAAGTGTGTTGGGGATGATGTTCTGCTTTTGCTGTCCTTTAGGGCTTTTTAGTATGCTTCTAAATGTCATTAGTAACTAAGTTAGTGAATTAACCAAAAGTAGATTTTAATCAGAGCTCCGAGGGTCAAATATTGAGCATAGTATTCTTGCATATCACAAAGCATTAACTCAAGGGAAAAAAAGGAATAAATATTTACATAATTGGCCTTGATCATTCCTTTGGGGAACTTTTAGATAATTTAGGGATCATTTCAGGAAGCTATAGAAAGAAAATTATGGAGTGGTTTTTGATGATCATCCTATAAATTGAAGAATCTCAAATGGTTATTCTGAAGAGCAACAGGCCACTCATTTATTCAACAAATATTTATGGAATACACCACTCCGTGCTAGGTATTCTTTTATCATAGGGTTGGATCATCAATTAATACAGTCAAGGTTCAAATTTTCCTGCAATGAATAATAAAATAGGAAACAGAAAATCAAAACAAGGAAAGTGTAGGACAGTTTCAAGCACTGTGAAAAAACTGTACTAATATGATAGAGAATGATTGAGAGACTACTTGAGATTAGAGTTTAAAAACTGATGGAGGAGGAAATATTTTAGCTAAGATTTTTATGTTATGCAGACCTTGACATACAAAAATTAGGCTTAAAAAGCTTCTAATTGGAACAGCTACTAAATCTATTTCCTCTGATTAGAGAATTAGACCCTAAAGTATGCCTTGCATAGATGAGAACAGACAGAATTGTTCATGTGTTTTGAGACATACTACACAAGGGGAAATTCTAGGAGGTAGACAGAAGTTAGATTATGATATTCTTTTAGAGTGAGATTGGATTATATTCTGAGATACAAAGAAGCTGTAAACCATGGAGTGGTGTAATCTGATTCACAATTAGCCAGATTATCCTGGTTTTGGGTGAATAGTAGAGTTGGGCTAAGGGAGAACTATTATAGTGATCCATATGACAGAGGTGGCTTGGACAAAAATGGTAGAAATGAGAAATAGTAAAGTGAAATGACTTGGAATATTCTTTGGAAACAGTGACAATACTTGCCGATAAAATGAATGTGAATGTGTTTAGAATGAAAGAGTTTAGAGACAGCTCTGAGACTTTTGGTACAATAGAAATAGATTTGTTTTCTAAGAGGCAGGCATGGTCAGGTTTCAGAAATGAGAAATCCACAGTTTTGCTTTGGGCTCTTTTACTTTTTTTGTGAGGGTGGGGTGGGAGGGCAGTACCAGGAATCAAACTGAGGACCTCATGCTTGCCAGGCAGGCACTATACCACTAAGCTAAATCCCAGGTCCTGACCTCTTTTACTTAATTCAGTTTTGGGGGACACACACACACAGAATAAAGATCATGAACACACAGAACACACAGAAAGAAAAAAAACCCATTAATTAGTCAAAGAGAGCAGTGCCTGGAAAAAAAAAACCTGATTAAAACTTTGATCTCTATCCTCTAGAAGAGTGAGAAGAAAAATTTTTGTTTATTTTTTATTTATTTATGTGGCACCAAGGATCAAACTCACAGCCTCACGCCTGCCATGCAGGCACTTAAACTGCTGAGCCAAACTCCCTGCCCTATTTTTTTTTGAGGCAGGGTCGCACTATGCAGTTCAGGCCGGCCTTGAGCTCGCGTTTTAGCCCAAGCCAGCCTTGAACTCACAACACTCCGCCTACCTCAGCCTCCTGAGTGCTGGGATTAAAGGCCTGCAGTATTGTATTATAACAGCCCTGACAAATGCACACAAAGGGCTACTGAATTTCTTTTTCACCAAGAGTATAACAGAGTAAGAAATCTCAACCAGGGAGCAAATCACCAGCTGGCAGCAGCTTGAAGTTTTGCTCCCTTACTCTCTAAGATGGCTCTCTATTTTAAGATGCCCAACCACACCATTCAGAACCTCTCCTGATGGTCCTCATGCTTCTGTCATGGTTCCCTCTTCTTGGTCACACATCATAATGTTGCATGGGCTGTCATGCATAAGACCAGTTTGTACATCTGTCTTATACTCTTCTGATATGTTTGCTAAAATGAAACTTTTCTTCAGTTTTTGCATTTTATACTGAAGTGTTTTAAAATATTTGGAATTTTTATAGTTGGGTTTATATGCTATGGTTCAAATGGCCTGAATTCAAATTTAGTCTGATTAATAAATTTGACATAAGGAGTATGCACCTCAAAGAGTTGAGAGAAATACTTTAATACAGTGAGAGAGGTCAGAATGAGTATCAAGAGACAGACTACATGTGGTTCTCCAAGCAAAGAAAAGATAAACAATAATTTAAAATGGTAGACAAATGTGAGATAAAAATCCCATGGACAGACATTCTCAATTGTAAGCATTGATTTTTCTATCAACTTGCTTTTTATACAGGCAAAGGAATTTACTTGTCAAAAGTGAATGATTTGTCTGAACAACACACAGATTATTATACTCTATCTTCTATTTGCTTGCAAATATTAATGCTTTGTATAGAATTATAAATATTACATTTTTATGTAGATCATTGCAAATATTACGAAAGCCCTCCTTTCATGCATCCTCAACAATTTAAATGATTGTATATTAATTATATCCCATACCACTTTTTAAAAAATGGAAGAAAAACAGACAAACTGGTAGTACATTCTTGTAATCTGGTGCTCTGGCACGCTGAGGCAGGAGGATCTCAGTGTTTCTCATACTTTCATTCTTCACAAGGTATGACTCTTAGTTTTGTTGCTTATCAGTGGAAATTGTGCTATTTTTCCTGAGGCTATAACAACAACAGAGGGTTGTGTGTTGGATGTGCAGAGGAGTTTGGAAGAATAATAAAGACAGATGGAAGAATGAAACGTAAGGCCATTATGGAGACATCACAGTGTACTTCTCCACAGTACTATACCCATGGGTCTTTTCACTTCAGATGAATAATTTTTATGCTAAATCTATTCAATAGCTCTCATAATGTTTCAAAATATTCTTGACATTTCCCATAATTAATACCAAGATAGGAGAAATTTAAAATTCTTTTGATATTTCTATTTCTTTCCTTTTAGTCTTTGAGTGCCTTGAAAGAGTCATCATAGGAAACTGTGAAGGAAGGGTTTGAAGTTGACAAGTCCATGTAACCAGCTGTCTTAGAAACAGCCAGGTAGTTTGCATGTCTGTGAGTTTCAGAAGGTGAGTAAGTGGTTTCCTTTTAAGAAGCTGCTGGCATGAATTATAATGTGGTCAGTTCCTAATTTGAAGATAGCCATGGAAGATAGCTTTGGTTTCTATTCAGTTTATCTTGACTTTCTGAGGTATAAATAAAAGGAATTATGTTGAAAAAGTACTGTAAAACAAGAAGTCAAATGGAGGCATTTTTTAAACTCACAATATGTGAAAATCAGTGAAGCCACATTGAAACAGAAATGGCAGAAAATTATTGACGCTTTTTCATACTATATGATCAAGCTCCAATTTTAACCTATTTCACAAGGACGTATTTGTGTCTGGGGTCCTTGTGTCCATTTCTTTTTCTTTTTTCCTTTTTTTTTTTCATTTGCTTGTTTTGTAATGAGGACTGAACCCAGGGCCTTTCCACTGAGTTACATTCCCAGTCTATTTTTATTTTGAGATAGTGCGTTAGTCACTGACTTGTCTATGCTGGTTTTAAACTTGTGACCTTCTTGTTCCAGCTTCCCAGAGTGCTAGGATTACAGAAGCGTGTCTATACCTGGCTTGTTTCTTTTCTTTTCTTCTCTATTCTTTCCTTTTAATTTTCCTTCCTTCCTTCCTTCCTTCCTTCCTTCCTTCCTTCCTTCCTTCCTTTACTTTTTCTTGAAAGCTATATGGGGTACAATTGATGTGCAATAATATGCACGAATATGATATGGGTGGTTTGATAAATTGTGAGTCCTGAAATTATCATGATAGAACATATCTACCATGTTCCTGACTCCTTTATAACCCTCCTTCTCCTCAGGTCTTCAGGAAACCATTCTGTTATTGGAGATAGGTCTTCTTGAATTTTATAAAGATAGTTTATACAAAATGAATTCCTTTTTGGTGTGAATTTCCATTTGGTGCTATTATTTTGAGATTCCTCCATTTGGTTACATATCAATAGTTCATGCCTCTTTGTTGCTGAGCAACGTCTATTGCTATGTATCACAACTTACTCACTTCTGGATGGAAATTTTGGTTTGTGAATATTCTAGTAAAGCTATCACAAGCATTTGTGTTTCAAGTCTTTGTAAAGATGTATGTTTTCATTGTGCAGGAGTTGATGTCAATATGTAGCAACCAGATGTCTAGATCATACAGTCAATGTATATTTAAAGTTTTTAAGAAAATGCCAAGTTGTTTTCCAATGTGACTTTACTATTTCACATAACAATGAGCAGTATATAAAAATTTTAGTTCCTCTCCATTTTCGACACTACTTGGTATGGACAGCCCTTTTTATTTTAACTACTCTAATAGCATATATTGGTATACAATTGTGGTTTTAGTATACATACATTTATTTAATAAACAATGTGTGCATCTCCTCATATGCTTTCATACCACTTGTAATGTTCTTGTTTTTCAATTATTGTTGAGTATAAGAGTTTCATTGTATATTCTGGATACAATTCTTTAACAGGTTTATATTTTGTAAATATTTTCCCCTACTCTAATGTCTTTTGAAAAGTAGAAGGTTTTAATATTGTTGAAGTTTGATTAATCAATTTTTATTGGCTGCATTTTTATATCATATTTAAGAAACCACTGCCTAAGTCAAGAAATGTTTTCTTCTAGAATTGTCAATTTTAAGCTCTAAACTTAGTTATATGATTTGTTTTTGATTAATTTTTAGTATGGTATAAGGTTTCTACTACAATTCATTTTTAAAAATATGAATATTTAATTGTTCTAGCATTATTTCTTTAAAAAACTATTTTTTTCTGAATTAATCATATGTATATCTTTGTTAAAAATCAGTCACTTGTATGCATTGATTTTTTTCTGGAATCTGTATTCTGTTCCATGGTCGCATTGGTCTATCTTCATATTAGTGACACAATGGCTGATTACTGTGATTTTAAGTACTGAAATCATGAAAGATTAGCCTTCCAGCTTTGTTCTTTTCCATGTTGTCTTGCCTCTTATGGAACCTTGAATTACTATGGGTATTTGAATCTCTCTTTTTTGTTCTTCCTTGTCTCAGTGTTGTTCATATCCAGTTGGGTTCCCCTCCCTGCTGAGTAACAGGTTTTCATGGTATACATCGGGCCAATTTCCATCTGTCAAGAATCACTGTCATCCATGTCTGATACCAAGTGACTTGAAACAGTTTTTGCATGTATTTTGTCCATGCGTTGTCATTTTTTAAATTTTTAAATTTTTTTTATTTTAAAGAGATTAAAACCCAAAAAAGCAAAACAGAACAAAGCCAACCAAAACAAGGCAGTGTAAGTGGCATAGAAATTTGAAGTGAGACAATAGGAAATCAACAATGGCTACCATAGTATATCTTGTTATCTTCACAATAGTTGTCCATTCCACTAGACATAGTAAAACCAAACAAAGCAAAACAGAACAAAACCAATCAAAACAGAACATTGAATAAAACAAAACAATAAATTGAAACAAAGTAAAACAGTGAAATTGATATTGGATTTGAAAAATAAGACAGATGGAAATCCCCCATATTTGCTATATTGTATACTGTTATCCTCCTAGTAGATGCTCAGATTACCGGCCTAAAGCCTACAAAGTCAATCAAGCAATGCAAGCATTTAGTTGTTTTTGTACCTCAGTTGTTATCACCTCAGCCTGTCTTTGAACCAGCCAGTTGCTTACAGTGTTTGAGGGGGAGCAGTTCTTGATTCTCAGCCCGCATGCCAGTTGGCTCACAGGGAGGGTGATCTGGCTTCTCTCTTCTTGGGCCCCACATGGTTTGCATGCCTTACTGGGAAGGCACTGATTTCTTGGTGAGGTCCTCCCAGACCCAGCATGAATTCTCATGTGCTGCTGTTTTAAGAGAGATGATAAATCCAGTTCATTGTTCCATCTTTTAGAAGCTCTTTTAAGCAAAATCCACACTAAACTTCTTGATATAAATAATGATTTATCTTTCAGGGACATTTCAGCCTACCTCAGCCTTAGGCCTTCTCAGGTCACCTCAGAGCAGTTGCAGGAGCTGAGAGTATGGGCTACAGGTACACAGCAGGAGATTAGCAAATGTGAGAAAATCTTCCCCTTATCTGCAGCCTCCCTATCCCCTGCCTGCACTGTGCCTGAGCTCTGTCTCCTGCCTGTAAGCAGTGACATGAGTCTCATAGGACCCAGAGCCCTGTGTGACTTGCAGCTGTAAGGGATCTAGGTTTCAAGCTCCTTGCTCTTTTGAATCTTCCTCACCACAGTCTCCAACCCCCATCTGTGGAAAAATTGTGTTCCATGAAACCAGTTCCTAGTTCCAAAAAAGGCTGAAAACTGCTGTCTCATTGGATTAATTCTTTTTTCTTTTAAAACTTTACTCAGGCAAAAAGTTCTTAAATCTGAGTTTCTCTGCAGTTTGAATAGTTTATACAGTTCTTAAAAACCTGCCAAAATTAAATATGCTTCAGAATTCTACTATCTATTATCTATCTAGATCTATCTTCATCATCACTCTCGTTGTAACCTAGCCACATATCATCTGTTTATTCATCTAGCTATAAAGCTATCATCAAGGTAGAGATGCTTTAATTGAAATAGGGGTGGAAATTTCAGAATGTGCTGTTTTACCTCCTAATCAGTCCCTACTTCTTCACAAGTCACTTTTTTCATGCAGTAATGCGTTGTAAGAATAGTTGAAAGATTTTTAAGTGTAATATACAGAAAATTTTGATTTCAGTCAAAATTGAGTCCATGCTGGGATTGTAAAAGGCAACTGAGTTAGATAGAAATATCATAGGCAGTCAGACAGGGCTGGGTTCTTGCAGGACCCAGTGCAGAACACCAGATACTTACAACTGTGGGGGAGACAGACACTTACTTCAGACCTCAAGACAGAAGATCAAGCCAATATTCTCCCATTCTAAGGATAAACACTGGGGATTGATATTCTAACTAGGTCTCTAACTCCCTGAGGAAGCCAGGAGTCACCATCTCAACCCCCTACAGGAAGAGTCACTGCTCTTTAAGCATGCCTACTTGCTAAGTGACTCATTTCCCCATTTGTCCCCAATGTAATCAATTTTACCTGAGCAATTAATCTCATTGGCTGGCCACAGTTCTGTCCCACCTGATGCCCACCTTGTAAGTTTCCATTTTTTTTCCATCTTGGACCCCCTCACCTTGGGATTTTGCTCTATAAAATCCCTAGAAAAGGCAGAGTCCTAGGCAACCCACCAGGAAATCCTTGTCTCTCTCTCAGACAGAAGCTTTCTTTCTCTCAATAAATATATTCTGCTCTTAACCTCTGTTGTTCCTAAAATTCTTTCCTTGATTTCAGAGAACACAGACTTGTACAGGACATCTGGTAGTTCAGGAATTTCTTTCCTCTGTATCAGTATCACCTGCTGGGTATATCCTTTTTGGAACTTCACTTTCTCCATTCATAAAATTAGTGTAGTAGTGCAATGTTGTTTAAAATATCCAGAGAACAATTGTAAAAAGAAATGACATATATGATGATTGATGTCACTAGGCTTCTTGGTGGGTCTTAATCAAAACAAAAAGGATCAGAGATGTTATTGATTAATTTGAAAAATTTTGTTAGTATCAGGATTTCAGCCTGACCGTTTCCCCAGACATGATGTATTTGTCTTTCTTCTTAAAATAGTCTCTTGCCAGTTCATCTGAAAGGGGGCCAGAGCTTTGGATTTAAGTGTGTTTAATTGTAAATTTCTTGAAAAGCCTATGCCGTCTTTTGCCCCCAAGTTTTTGGATGAAATTTCCAGTAGGGAATGACAGGAAAATGTGAGGCTATAATTACTGAAATGGAGCACAGAGATTTTGAACATTTTAAAAAGAAAGCAAAACCCAGAGGAGTGGGGAGACAATGCATTAGTGCCCTGGTGTGGTGGAGACAGGTTTCAGCATATTTGTCTTTCAGGAAAACCTCTGGCAGTCCTGCTCTGGGAGGAAACCGGCTGGAACTCTCTTAAGCTGCTACACCCTGATCCTTTCCCAGGCTGTTTTCAGCCAGCACATTGAATTCCGGTTCCCATTGTTTCCTTGAAGCTTTTTACAGTGAGAGAGCAGATGATGACCCCAGCTCTTGGTTTTGCCTTGAAAGTCATTTTCAGGAGTCATTTTCCCTCAGGCAGAAAATGAGCAACATCAAGCAGAACCGATACCTCCAGGAAGTCCCTTCAACGGCAAACACTGGACCGAACATGACTTTTTGAGACTGCAGTGCGAAGCCCATATGAAGACCACATGGGCAGGGCCGGCGTGAGGGTGGTAGCAGCCCTTGCTTCCAGACTAACATATATCTCACCAGGGAGCCCTGACCATTGTAAACTCTTGTTTCCAAAAATTCCTTGTTTGCCTTCTGGAATCATGCTTCCTTTTTTTTTTTTTTACCTTTATGCAAGGTTTGTCTTATGAGAACCCCATGATTTACCCCTTGAAACTGTTATGAAAACATTCTAGTGGTTGAAGGAAACATCTGGCTGTGTGTGCAGTTCTCAGACATGACTCTAGGAAGTTTATCTGAAGGGGCTGTCATTCCTGTAAAGATGTTGTATAGAATTGGCCCTGACTTTACCTAAATTAACAGTGACTGTATCTCAGCCTGAAAGGCATTCAGGTCAGCTTCAGTTTATCAGTCTGAGATGCATGGGTTATGGAATTTGCCATAAATCTTTTCCTTATAAAGTCAAGATGAAACCCATGCCATGAAAGCCATGAAAGCCATGAAACCCAAGATGAAAGTCAACGTACCCCGCTGAGGCTAGGGTACATTGAATAGGTGACACCTTTGAATAAGGCATGAGAAACTGAAAGAGGACTCTAAAATCAACAGTTTATACTAAACATTTTGTGGTTACGCCAAAAATACTTTACTTCAACAAAAGTATGCTGATGGGCCATTAGAACTGACAGCCCACAGCTGTGTATCTGTTACTATTTGTGTGGCTGGGTAACTCTGGCCAAATAATTGAATGTATCTGATACTTAATATTCCTATCAATTAAGAAAATCAAGTTAAAATAATTAGGTTTTTTTTGGTTTTTTGTTTTTTTTTTTTTTTTTGCTTTTGTGTTAGCGCTCCATTGCCATGACAAATGCCTACAGTACACAACTTTAGAAGAGGAAGTGTTTATTTTGGTTCATAGTTTGGAGGTTCAGGCCATCATCAGTCTGCCCAGTCCTGGAGCCTGTGGTGAGACAGAACAGCATGTGGCAGGGAGAATATGGTGGAACAAAGCTGTTTACTGCATGGCACCTAGGAAAGAGAGAGAGGAAGAGAGTGAGGAAGAGGGAGAGGGAGGGGGAAAAGAATGAAGAGAAAAAGGAGGAAAAGGAAGAAAAGGAGGAGAAGGAGGAGGGGAAGGAGAAGAAGGAAGAGAACAAGGAGAAGAAGGGAAAGGCCAGGATCTCATTCAATATCTCCTTCATGAACATCCTCCCTCCCAATGAGTCAACTTCTTTCCATGAAGCTTCATCTACTGAAGATTCCCTCACCTCCCACTAATGCCACAGGCTGATGACTAGAGGTTTAGTGAGAGACATTTGGGGACATGTGTCTAAACTATAGCACCTTCAGAAAAAAATGCCTTCTAACTATCTGTTTAAATAAGGCCACATACGCAGTGTACTATTACCAGTGAAGTTAGCGGTAGCATGGTGTGTAGGAGGGGAAGCTATTTTAGAGGAGAATACATATATGTCCATCAGTTTTATAGACAGGTCATTTCAGTGTCTTACCCCCTTACCTGTCTGCAGGATGAGATTCGCCTACCAAAATAAATCAGACTTTTCTGAGTGCAAGGCAGAGAATATAATGAAATAGAGAAGAGTTTGTCCACGATTTTATTCAAGGCTTCTCAAAATGAGGTTTGCTTTTCTACCATGAACCAAATGAACAGAGCAGCAAAAAGGAATGATGCTTCAGGAATAATTTCTATCTCTCTGGAGTTTATTTAATTTGAGCAATAACTAATATGTAGCTGCAAAAATTCTATACCTCATAATGTTTGCTATAAATTTAGCAGGTCTTTTGAAAATCTTTAGGATTTATCAAATGGTTCAATGCTAAGTGATGACTAGTTTTTTCTTGGATATTAAGGTTAGGATTACAGTTGTGAAATGAACTCCATTTGTTATGTGTTCAGAGATGAAAACACTTGTTTTCTAGTGACTTTCTGTTCTGACACATTGGTCAATATGTACAGTACATGTGAGAGGAGGTGTCCCAAAGGTACATTCATTGAGTTCTTCTGAGTTATATCTGGTAAGCTATATATTGCAACTTTGAATTGGAAATGCAAGAAGCAATTTCATCACAACTCTACTTAAAGGTCTTTTTGTTTAAAAATACCAATTTTCATTCAGCACAGATTCATAAGGTTACTGTGACATTGTTTGTAGTGACACTTTGAAAAATGAAATATATGTTTTTATGGTTAAACTAACAGCTTCAGTTTTGACAGGAAGAAAAAATACATACCCATAGTAAGACTGTATTATATAAGAAACAAGTACTTACATGACAGATAACCCTTAAATATGTATTTTATTCAAATATCATTACCTTAAAATTAAGAATGGATGGTTTGTCATAGGAGCAATATACCATGCTAAGAAGTTGGTTTATTAAATGAGCAAACCAAATCCAAGTTCCTCGAACTTTTGTTTAGTTTTATAAATGCTTCATGTTCAATTTCTCAGCGCCAGTCCATCAATCAGCAGGATTAGTCACTTTCTGTTAAAAAATATATTTTTATATATTTATATATAACATAAATATTCATGTATGTTTTTAACAGAAAGTGGATATATATATATATAACCAAAAGCATATACATATTTTAACAGAAACTATATATATATATACACACATGCATATATATATATATATATATATGACATTAAAATGCAACAAAATTGTTGTTTAACCAAATCTTATTCTAATCTTCTTTGTTTAGTTGTCTACAAAATTCACAGTCATCTGTTAACTGCGTGTGCCTGGCAGGGTTCCATCCGTATTCATTTTCACCTTTCAGTCACTTTCACATGATATATATTTACTACTTCTATTCCCACTGACAGGGAATAATATATGTACACCAGTTGCATTACCTATACTTTTCATTCACAAGCACATGAAATAAGAAACTGTTTCTAGAGGAGTATACTTGTGTCTCTTTTATTGCTATCCTAGATAGATAATTTTTTCCCAGAGAGGGCCCTGGGTCAAAACAGTAAAATCTCTGTCTGACAAATCTATTGATTTGAGAATCAAAAGACAGGGAATCAGCTATTCAAGACCTTGCCATGTCTTGCCCTGAAGTGTGACTGTAAGCAACAGGGAAAGCTTTAACACAAGTATTCTCACCTTAGAGCAAAATGCTGCAAATCAGTAAAAGCTACCACGATGAGGAGTGTTCTTTAAAGTAAACACATCATTTTAACAGACATTCAGCTCCCCTATATTTAATATTCCTTTCTCTCTCTCTCTCTCTCTCTCTCTCTCTCTCTCTCTCTCTCTCTCTCAAAATAAGGCACCATACTTCTGATTTATTGACTCTCTTATGTCTCTCTGACCAAAAGCCAAGAAGAATCAGGGTTTTACGTTTCATTTAGATGTCACTATATGGTGGGAGAAAAATTAAAGAAACCCAAATCTTTCTCTTTTTCTAGATATTATCAGATGTTGGGAATTAGACTAGAAAAAAAGTTAATATCACTTAGGGAACAAATTCATATAAAATGAGAGCCTCAGATTTTAAAATTGTTTTAGCAAATCTCTTAACTTTTTGGTACCTTTTAGATGGACATAATGATCATAGTCATCCAATGGAATTTGTACCTCTACATGACGTAGCTTAATTCTTTTCTTTTCCCATTCCCCTACCCTCCCTTCAATGCTTCTTTCCCTTCTTATTTACAGAAGCTTTGTTTTCAATTTTTCCTTCTTTGCTCACCCGCACTCCTGTTCCCCTTCCCATTTGAACATTTCCCTCCTATTTCATATTGTCTAGTATGCATTTTGTTCCTTTTGGTTTCTTACACCAGAGAAACAGTGACATGTGAAATTTCTTAATGAATTCCTTGATTTGAAAATCAGCTGCAGATTTTTCAGGCCTTTACAGAGTGCACATCAGAGTTGTTGCATGTGCACTTTCCACTCTTTGTATGCACGCATCTCCTCATGCGCATTCTGCTCCTCAGCACCGTGACCTGTGCATGAGGGGCTAGGCCTGTGTGCATGACACTGGAGCTTTTTTTGCCATGTGACTTCTGCTGGAGGACTGTTGATTAGAGCCACAAGCAGGAAACCAGAAAGCTGGAGAGATAGGTCCTCCATGTAGGTTCCCCTGGCTGGGCTCTGTGGGAGGCCATCAAGCTGCACTGTCCTGAGAAAAGAAGCCCCTTGCCTCAACTTTTACCAGACCTTTACTTCTATCCTATTCACTGGGATATGCAGAGCTGGCTATTTTGAAGCAGATATTTCCTTAATTGGCCAAAAGAATGTGATTGAATCTGGCAGAGGTGTTGATGAGGATGAGTCTCAGCATAGCAAAGCAGGTCAGAGCACCCTCACTCATACACACACACACACACACACACACACACACACACACACTTCAGGAGCCTGTGAGATTCCAGGGCTGACACATGAGATAACATCTCAGCTGAGGCCATGCGACTGAAAAAGGATTCTGAGTCCTTTACTACTTTCCTGGCAGTAAATGTGCCAGCCTTGTGTACATCAAACTATACAATGCATTGCTAATTGGGGGGCCTCTGTGCCTGGTGGAAGAATGCTCTATTTCTTCTTACAGCCATACTTACAAAATTTCTCATCCTTAACACTCTGGCCACACCCCCACCCACCTCCCTGATTGGTACCAATGAAAGCCTTGAGCTCTTGGACTGTGGCCCTTTGTTCCATAGAGAGCATTGGGTCATCCAGTGCTCCTCAAATGCAGAATTACCTTTGTATCTTTCTTTTGCATCTGTGTGGGAGACCAATACCCTCCATGGAGGTTTGGGGAGGGCTCCACTCATATCTGTCCTGCCACTGACTGCCAGAGGCTTTATTCCTCTAGTGGAGAACAAATGTCTCATGTTCTCTAGTTACTGTTTTCTGGGCAGTTGTATCCTTGTCAGCTACTCTTCTGGACTTTTCAGTCCTAGTAACTTGTCTTGGGATATTTCAGTATCTCTTAATGGACTTCTATAAGCCAGGCATGTCTAATGGACAGCTGGCAGTGCGACACCAATGGATGTAAGCTTTCAGCATTATTAGGTGGGTTTTTTGGTTATTGATTTATTTATTTATTGGTCTTTTTTCAGACAGGATCTCATTGTGCAGTACAGGCTGGCCTTGAGTGCACTGTGTAGCCCAGACTGGTCTCAAAGTTGCAACAATTCTCCTGCCTCAGTCTCTTGAGTGCTGGGACTACAAGCGTGCATCATCACATCCGGTTTAGGTGATTTGTGGAGGCAGCTTTCAAGTTCAGTTTCTTGCTACTCCAGTATGAATTGTGTGGGCAAAAGGAAATGCCATGGTGGGGGTCCTCAGTAGTGCTGACTCTGCCTCCTGCCCCCACCCCTTATTAGTTTAATCAATAACCCCAAGTGTATCAGAGGTTACACGTGCTTTGGTGAATTGGTGAGTAAAAGCCTCAAGGACTAATGACATTATCTCAACATACCTACCTGCAAAGGTAGGTGTTTATTGTTATTAAGTAGGTATACAAGTTTTCTTATTTAATTATAAAATGATCTTATTGCATTGTCTTATAAAACAATTTAAAAAGTTGAAATAGCTTTTTAGCAGTAGTGATATTGGAAGTACAATAGTTTTTGTTCCTGATGTAGATATAATTATATATACACATTGCTATTACTGGAAAGTAAATGGCTGCTTATTTACTGATTTTTGGAATGTATGAAATTGCAATGAGACATCCAACACACAAAGAAATATTTGACCATCACTCTTTACTTTTATAAGGCTTGACTTACCAGAGAAAAATTTTCTTTGTTTTATAATCATGCCTTAATCATGTCATAACTTTTGGCTGGTATGTAAAACCATTTAGAAGGATGAAGTCCAAGAAGCATAAAATCAGATCAAGAGTTTCTGATGAGGAACTTGAGAACTCACTAAAAATTGTAACTACTTCCATCAAACCAGATATTGGTCCATCAGTTTCACAAAACAAGGACGAGTCTGCTATTAACTTGATGTGGACCCTTTTTAATGTTATAATAAAAACATTTAAAACAAAGGAAGTTTTGTTACTTATACATATTAACTTTATCATATATTTTACATAAAGCTCAAGATAATTCTTCTTCACTTATTGTGACCCAGGCAAACCAAAAATTGGGAGGCCTTGTTATAATCCTCAGCACAATGTTGTAAGTACTCTCTCCACTGACCCCTTCCTAATAGTCATTTCGAGGGAGCCTTCTGTTTCCAACCAGGAGTATGACCGATAGATTGTGTAAATCATGCCTTCCATTAGCTATTGTCTTATTTGTTCATAATTAGCAAGAATTAATGTTAAGAAAAAAATGAACCTGCCAAAGGATAGATAAACTAAGAATATTGGGGCAAAATAATTACAGTGACTTACAGTGTAGTTTTTTTTTGTTTGTTTCTTAAGCAATGCTTTAGCAAATCTATACTTTAATAATAAAAGTAAGGTAAATGATAATAACAGCAGTAGCAATCATTATGTGGTAAGCACTCAACCTTATTCATGGGCATGTGGGTCCACCATGTACTCCGCCCCAAATTTCTTTTTATCTTTGGTCAGTGAGAAGTATTTCCTATTTTAATTGCCTCTTATGGAACATTTCATAATCTTGAGTATTTGTAGGTTCTAGTAAATTAACCAAGTACCAATTTTACAACTAAAGACAATACTAACTAAAGATTAAAAATGAAATGTAATGTTAAAAATTCTTAAGATTAATACTAGTTTCAGGGTTCTTTCTCATCATATTTTTCTGAAATTTATAAGATTCTTATATGTATTTATTATAGAAATGAGAATTGATGATACTATTGGATAATAATGGGTAAATTTGTGTTTAATTATAGAAATCTTTCTCAATAAGGATTGCTTTTTATGTTCTGTAAGATGCTAACATGATTATGAATGTCCTCAAATTGCTTTATATATGGAGAAAATATGAAAAGTTATTAGCGCACTCTGATTGCATTGATGAGAAATTATTACTTCAAACATTTAACTTTTTAAACATCATTCCAACTTTGTTTTCCTCTGATAAGAGAGAAAGAGACAAATTTTTAGCAATATAGGCATTTAGCATACCTAGAGCTAAAATCTGAGGTATATTTTTCAAAAATAGACTTTTTAGAGGATTACTTTTTTGTTTTTGAAACGTCTATTTTTTGTGTTTTTATTTTAAAATGAACAAAGGATAAAAATGATGATACAGAATTTCAAAACAAAATATTAGGAGATTTACAATGATTAATGTATTGCATATTGTTATCTTCAAAGTAGTTGTTCATTTTAATTGATATATAAAATGGTATCTATTCACGGGATATAAAGTGATGCTTTAAATACATAAATACATTTTCTAATGTTCAAATTATCACTCTTCTCAAACATTTGTCATTTATTTGTGGTAAAAACAATTAGAAAATGTGAATAATGAGAAAGTTCTTTCTAACTGAAAGGGAATTTCTTTTTGTCGCTAGGCTCATCTTAACAAAATCAAATGATTTTCCTTCAGCCTCCCAGTAATTGGCAGGTTAAGTGTACAGCATTGGGCCAAACTATGATGAAAATATTCAAAAATTTTATTCTAGATCTTTTGGAAAACAGCACATTAGCATATATTACATTATGTATTCACCTGATTGGGGGTGGTTGGGCCTCACAGCAGGCAAGACCGACGCGTTGATAACGTGGAGACCAGGCTGATGGCACAGATCTGTTTTATTGCGGAAATGCAGAAGCCTATATACTGTATGGGCAGGGATCAGGGGTGGAGGTTAGGGGCTGGACCTAAAAGAGGCGGGGAAGTGGGAGTCTCCTGTGGGAGGGCTCAGCCCACGGAGGACAACATCAGCAGGGAGGACTGGCCTCCTCAAACCCGGTGAGGGGAGGGGCCCTAGCTCCTCAGATCTGTGACAGGGAGGGCCGGCCACCTCAGACCCAGTAAGGGGAGGGACTCTGGCTCCTCAGACCCATGTGTCCGTCCTCAATGTGGACCATAGCGCCTCTTGTATCCCAGGGGCCACAATTTTCCCTCTATTTTTATTTAAGGCAATGTTAGCCAGTAAGATTTGGGTGTGTTGGATCTGGCATTGTTGGTGGGTCAGGTGGCGTATATGAGAGCAAAGCTGCCTAGCAAGGAAAAAGATACAGAGCAGACAGAGGCCTAGGACTCCTTAGGTGACCAATGAGGCAGGGGAGAACAGGGAACGTAACCGGGAAGATATATCGGTGAAAAAGTCAGTGGGCAGAACAGGCACTTTTAGGTTTTTAATTTCGTTGGCAGTTTGTGTCAGGTTATTTGTAAATTCCCAGAAGGAAGCATTATAGGTGGTGAGTACCCATTGACGCAGTGGGCCGAGTCAGCTGAGATTGCCGACTCGGTGTGGAGTTACACAAAGGGCGTGGAATGCCCATCATTGATCACAATTGGAGACTGACATGTCCCCAAGTCCTTGGACTTCTTGAGAGATGATATCAACTTGCTGTTGAAGGCTTAGAATAGCCTGGTGTTGGAGTAAGTCGATGTCTTGTTGGACATGAAGAGCTGCAACTGTTGTTGTAGTGAGATTGTTGAAAGCTTGGGCCGTGAGGGCAGTCTGCGTCAAGGCAAGGGCAGCTGTCGTTTCAGCGGCAACAGTCGCGATGAAGACAGCGAGAAGGGCGGCAGTGAGTCTGAAGTCTCGTCGGGTGTGCATCAATGATGAGGGGACCTGGTGATCTAGAGAAACAAGTTGGGTAATGGGGGAAGCCCATGAAGAACTATTAAATGGCAACCAGAGTATTGGAGGGCGGATAAGCAGGTAAGTATAAGGGATGGAGAGGTTCCAGCAGTTGGATAGCCAGCAGGTTTGACTGGGAGTGGTGCAGTTGGGTGTTACAGCAGAGGTTTTTTAATGTCTTGGGTACTCACTGACTTTGGATGGCTAGGGCCAAAATATTGGCTATCTTTTTAGCCCATCTGTCTCTCCAATTGTTGGTCTCTAAACCTCAGTTGTTGAACATCCAGAAGAAAAGGTTGTTAACAGTACAATGTAATAGAGGCAGAAAGTATAACATTATCATCTTATCCAAATATCAAATATCTTGGAACATAAAATAGAACCATTATTTTTTAACAAGCATGGATATCCCAACATTTGACTACTTGTAGAATGTTATCAAACTGTTACATATTTTACATAGAAAATTAGAAAACAAAACCATACCTAATGTTGTAATATGACAATTATGATGACATTTTTTAGCATACCTTAATTTGCATTTTTTAAACATAAGATATCCCCTTTTGATCAATCATCCCTATATAATACATAAAAGCTTTTACATAACTTGTTGACATTTAGTGGGATGTACATCTCACCAGTTTTGTTACAGGCTAAGGTCTGAATCTGAGACAACAGTTTGTCACCATAAACAATTCCTGTTTTACATTTTTAAGACCTGTATATCTGGAGGCATGAATATATAAACATATCATGAGGTTCATAAAATCTCTTATAGCCATATGGAACCTTTGTATCGGCATTTTTAAACCAAAAATCCTTATTGTATTACCTCCTTTGGTGATGACCAATGTGAACATATTGTAACAATATTTTATATAACTTTAGTTGGGATGTCTCCCTTAAGGGTATGGAGATCACTGGGGCCTCTAATCAATAAACAAGAACTGGTTTACAATGTTACCAGGCAGCTGCTTTCTTATTTATCAAATGGAGTCTTGTCTAACAATCTCCCCGCAAGGGGTTTTGTTTATTTATCTTAATAATTATTGATGACTTATGAAAAACCCAATAATAACATTTACTGATTATTTTTAAACAGTGAGAGACTCTCAAGGTATGATAAACAACAATATATATTACTTTTCATAACCAATTTTAGCAACATTTGGACTAACTGGGAACCCAGGTGGAAGCATGTTTTTTTAAATCTATTACCCAAATTAAACTTTGATTAACTGATCCCAAAATGTAAAAAGGAAAAAATGAAAAAGGAAAAGGAAAATTATTGAGCTCAACATAAAAAGGAATAGCTGTTTACAGAATGGACAAATGGACGGACATGGACAGACAATCTGTACAGATTTGAACATAGACTGGACAAACAGACAAACAGGTATGCAGGCAGACTGACAAACATCTTACACAATCAGAGTGCACTCAAATATATTCTAGCCAAATTGAATTATGCTAATTTTTACAATTATAGAATTTGTAATTATAAATAGACTAGTCAGATTTGTTGTAGGTCAATTAGCAGAGATCTCTTACAAAAGAATGTGGAAAGGGCAAAATCTTATCTATAATTAACATATAATTTTTATCATAGGACTTAGCATATACTCATCTATTTAGACTTCTAGTTTTATTGTTTGTTACCATCTTTTGGGATTCTTGGGTCAATTAAGTTGGCTCTAGCTTCATCGGTTTCTATCGGTTGTGGTGCGGTCTCTGAGGCATCACTATCATAGAACTGAGCATCTGTTTCGTGAGAGGTGGATTCGCCTTCTTCTCTGGGTTTGGATTCATGATACAGCTGGACAGCACACTTTGGCATCCTGATAGGCCATTTAGCATTCTCTCGGGAAATATAAGCATACTCTCGACCCCGAATTAGCAGTGAGCTAGGGTAAATGGAATTATTTGCACAAGGCATACACATTTTGATGGAAGGTAGCATAGGAAACAGAAGACTGTTGAATGATATCTGAGGGAGTAACAGTTCATAGCTGTGGATGACAACAAAAGTAGCACGCACCAAAGAGGGAGGCATAAGCCCCCTTTTTTCCCCTGACATTGTAAGCAGGCAGGCATTGTAACCATCTCTTTGCCCTACTCCTGCACAGTGCAAGAATGTCTACAAAATGAGAACTCTGGCCCCCCCACCGAGTCACTAAGCCAAGCTTCCAAACTTCAAGTTGATATAATGCATCAACCATTCCCATCCACCACTGTCAGCTTGACAACCAGACACATTGCTTTAAACCGGTTTCTAGCTGCAAAGGCATGCTTATTTTTAACATTTTACAGCTTGACCATTTTAACACAGCTTTAACCAATATTAAGTTTTACATTAGAACACTAACATTTTGCCCTTGCAGCTGACACAAGCAACATTGTTTTGTTACCTCCCTTGTCTGGACCAAGCTCCAGGCTTGGTGGAGCTCCTTGTTTTTCTCCCATGTTGGGGGTCTAGTGAGAGGAGCAGAAAGCGGCAGTTTCTCCCTGTTAAATAACCCTTTTAAAAGTCTGTAGAGGTCCAGCTAGATTTGTGTTGGTTTTTCACCTAATCGTATTTTATACTGTTTTCCCATTTCCTCCAAAGTATGTAAATTTACAATTTCTTCTTCCGGAGACAAACTTAAGAAATTTACTAATTCAGTGTATTGACAAAGTTGACTTAAGAAAGCAAAAAGGACCTAAATAAACGTAGAGTTACATTAATAGCGAATTTGAAACAAGTACCCCTGAAGTAAATAATTTTTAAAAACAACAGCACTGAAGAATTTATACTACCAGATATCAAGACCCACTACAGAGTCATAGTGAGGCCATATGCTGGAATCAGTCAATTATCAGTTTGTGGAAGCCAAATGTTGAATTTTTAGGTTAGTTGTCCCAAGCTTATGATTATTAAGATCCTGTCTAATCCAAATCCACCACACAAATGTAAATACTAGAATGAAGCACACAAACAGTTCCATATTCTTTTGTGATTCTTTAGAATGTATTTACCCATATCTAACACCTGGTAAAAGCGATACATTTCGTTCACTTTGGTTTCTCCTAGGACAATTTTCCCTTGAAGTTTCTTAAGCCTAGTTGTCTCAGGCTTCTCTCAAGCCAGGGATTAAACGGCAGCAGAAGTTCCCAGTACGCCTGGAGTGTGCTGAGTTTCACTTTGCATTTGTGGCACTCCAGGAGCACACAAATCGCCCGTACCTGCGGGGATTGAGTCCTAGAGAGCGCGGAGCCCATGATGTGGGCGGGGGGGTCTTACCTGAGGGTTGTTGAGGGTCCCTGTTCGGGTGCCACTTGGGGGCAGTTGGGCCTCACAGCAGGCAAGACCGACGCGTTGATAATGCGGAGACCAGGCTGATGGCACAGATCCGTTTTATTGCGGAAATGCAGAAGCCTATATACTGTATGGGCAGGGATCAGGGGTGGAGGCTAGGGGCTGGACCTAAAAGAGGTGGGGAAGTGGGAGTCTCCTGCTGGAGGGCTCAGCCCACGGAGGACGACATCAGCGGGGAGGGCTGGCCTCCTCAAACCCGGTGAGGGGAGGGGCCCTAGCTCCTCAGATCTGTGACAGGGAGGGCCGGCCACCTCAGACCCGGTAAGGGGAGGGGCTCTGGCTCCTCAGACCCATGTGTCCGTCCTCAATGCGGACCATAGCACCTCTTGTATCCCAGGGGCCACACCTGATTATTCAGTTTAACAACAGAGATTGTTTTTCCTAACTGGAACCTGGTACCCATTACTAACCTTTCCACAGCCCCCTTCCCTGTATTCTCCACAGCTTCTGATGATTATTCTACTTTCAACTTCTATGAAATGAAATATTTCAGATTCCATACATGAATGTTCTTTATATATATATATGTATGTATGTATTCCTCCTGTGATGGGCTTACTTAATATTATGAACCCCAGTTTCATACATGTTGTTGCAAATGACAGATTTTGTCTTTTTATGACTAAATATTATTATTTACATAAGCCACCTTTTCCTCATTCATTCATCAGTTGCTGGAAACTTAGGTTGTTTCCATTTCTTGGCTACTATGAACACTGCTGCAATGAACCTGTGAATGTCAGTGTCTCTAACACACTGATGTCATTTCCTTTGGAAAGACACCCTATAGGGAAGTATTAGGCACTTCCATACAGGTTTCCATGGTGTCTGTACTAGTTTGCATTCTCACAAAGAATGAAAGGGTTTCCATTCCCTTACATCCTGGCTAGCATTTACCTTTTGTCTTTTCCATCATAGCCATTCTACCTGGAGAGAGTTCTGATTTGTGTTTCCCTAATGATTAATGATGTTGAACATTTTTCACAAGCCTGTGAGCAATTTGTATGTCTCCTTTAGAAAAAAATTCTGTTTAAATCTATTTGCTCATGTTATTGGAACTATCCTTTTTTCCTGTGAAATTTTTAGTTCTTTGTTATCAATCACTAGTCAGATGTACAGGTTACAAATGTTTTCCTTTTCTGCATGCTGTCTCTTTACTGTTATTCCTTCACTATTCATTAAGTTTTTCAGTTTAATATAGCCAATTTGTGTACTTTTGCTTTTTTCCCCTGTGACTTTGAAATCTTTTCCAAAAAATAAAAAACTAACTAACAAACAAACAAACCATGTTGTTCATTGCAATGCCCTGAAGCATTTCCTGTTTTTCTCCACAGAGGTTTTATATCTTTGGACTTATCCTTAAATGTTTAATCCATTTTGATTTTTGCATGTGCAGAGATCTAGTCTCATTCTTCTGCACATTCAGTTTACCCAGCATGTTTATTGAATTTTCCCATATCCAGTGTATTTTCTTAGCACTTTTGTAGATGATCAGAGAAATGGAGATATACATGTTTACTTCTAGGTTCTATTCCCAGTTCTATACTGTTTTGATTATTATAGCTTTGTTGTACACTTTGGCATAAGAAAGGGTAATACCTCCTATTTTATTTATTTTGCTCAAAACAGCTTTGACTATTCAGAGTTTTCAGTGGCTACATACAAATTTAGCAATTTTTTTATGTAAAAAATGTCATTAGTAATTTGATTTGTGGCATTCAACTTGTAAATGACTTTTTATCATGTGGAGATTTTATTAATATTAATTCTTCCAATCTATGAACACTGAATGACCTATATTTTTCTCTATGTATTCTCTTAAATGTCTTTCACCACTGTTTTACAGTTTTCATTGCAAACATCTTTCACCTCTGCTGAAATTTATTCCTGTTTGTTTTGTAGGTCTTGTGAATGGGATTGGCTTCTTGAATTATTTTTTGGATAATCCACTTTTGGAATATAGGTTGTTAATTATTGCATATAGATTTTGTATTCTGCAAAATTGTTTAATTCATTTATTAGCTCTAATCATTTTTTGGTAGAGTCTTTTTCCTAATATAAGATCATGGTATCTGCAAACATTGATAATTTGGCTTCCTCTTTCCCAACTTTCCCGATTTTCTTTTCTTTTTCTTTTTTTCCTGTTGCCTGCTTGTTTTAAGGTTTCTAGCACTACTTACTCAAAGGCGGTAAGTGGGTATCCACATCTTGTTCCAGATCTTAGAAAGAAAGTTTTAAGTTTTTCTGTATTCAGTATGATGTTAGCTGTCTGCTTGTTGTGCATTACCTGTTTTATGCTGAGGTATGTTCCTTCTGTAACTGAATTGTTTAGAGTTTTTATCATAAAGACATATTAAATTTTATGTTTTTAATTTTAATTTTAATTTTTTATTTTTTGTACCTGGAATCAAGCTTACGACCTTGCACTTGCCAGGCAGGCACTTTGCAGCTTAGCTAAATCCCCAAGCCCACGTTGAATTTTATCAAATGTTTTTTTTGCACCAATTGAGATGATTATATGGCTTTTGTCCTCCATTCTGTTGATAGGGCATATCATATTTGCTGAATTGCACATGTTGAGCCATCCTTGTATCCCTGGGATGAGTGACACTTGATCATGGTGAATATGTTTTAACTGCTGTTGATTTAATTTACTTGCATTTTGTTGAGAAGTTTTGCATCTATGTTCATCAGGGTTATTGGTCTGTAGTATTGGCCTCATAGAATAAATTTGGAAGATGTTATTCCTACTTAAGTTTTGGAATAATTAGATAAATATTGGTATTAATCCTTTACATCTTCAGGAAAGCCAGCTAGTGCTCAGCTTTTCTTATTGGGAAATTTTTTAAATTGCTGATTAATTTTGTTACTCATTATTTGTCAGTTTTGTTTCTTCATGATCCTATCTTAGCAAGGTGTATATGTTTGGAAATTTGTTAACTTCCTCTAGGCTAATTTTTTATATATATGTGCTGCCAAAGAGAGCACTCATAATTGTTTATAATGATTTTTTGTATTTCTATAGTGTCAATTGTAATGGTTCCATTTTTGCCTATGATTTTATTTTTTGGAGTAATTTTTTTCAAAGTCTAACTGTCAATTTTATCTTTCTTACAAATCAACTCTTTGTTTTGTTGATCATTTTTATCACTGTTTTAGTGTCTTTTATTTATTCATGCTTTGGTCCGTGTTTCTTTCCTTTTACTAATTTGGATTTAGTCCTTAGTTTTCTAGTTTCTGGAGAATTGGTTCTCTCTTTGGAGAACTTTCTGCTTTTCTGATATAGGTATTGATTGCTATAAAATTTCATTTTAGTACAGCTTTTTCTGTGTTTCATAAGTTTAGGTAAGCTGGACTGACAAAAACTGTGGTGAGTGTTTAAATAATAATAAAAAATACACTTATTACAGTAAAAGAAACATTGCTATTGCTTTCCCTCAAAATATTTTCCCTTGTTTTGAGCCCATTTACCCCATGATTATTTATACTTTCTGAAGCAGTTTTGGAAATTCATTTTTGTGGCTGACTTTATGTGATGTGATCAAAATATGGTGCTGCTGCATGCCATCTAGTAAAAAGGTAGGTTCAGAAGAATCTGGTACCTCTGGCTTCTGGGTCATCTAAAGTCAGAATGATCATGAACTCCACATATTTAAAATTGATTTGGAACTTTGAGCTAGCCACAGCAGGGCAACTAAATACACTCATGAAAAAAGACTTTTCACAGAAAGCAGTAAGAACATCGTGATGTGTGTTCCCAGAGAGAGGTGTCAACTTTCAGGGGGATTAATGGCAATACTTCTTTCAGTGTAATTTTTTTAACTTAAATACACACTATTTTTATTAACACCTTGTAATGTCTCCATTATCATTTATTTCAAGAAATTTTAAAAAGTTTAAGAAGGTTTTTCAAATGTTTCCAAAAATTTCCAAAGTTTGTGCTGCTATTGATTTCAAAGTTTACTGCACTGTGGTCAAACAATATTTGCTGATTTCAATTCTTTCAAGTTTAGTAAGACTTATTTTGTGGCTTACTGCATTATCCACCTTGCCATTACCATGAAAAACACCTGAGGTAATTGACTTAGAAAATGTTTCCTTAGCTCACAGTTTTGGAATTTCTGCTTCATGATCAAGTGATCATATTGTTTGCACCTCTGATAGTGGTCTTAGGTAGTAACTGAGGTTAGCACTTGGCAGAATGAAACTACTTACGTCACCTGGATATAAGCAAAAGAATGAGTGAGGAAAGACCCAATGTGCCCTGCCCCTTCAAGGGTATCCCTGCAGTGACTAAAGACCTCCACTAGGCCTCGCTTCCCAAGGATTCTGATTCCTCCCAGTACGTCACTCTGGGATCAAGTTCTTATTTATTTATTTATTTATTTATTTATTTATTTTTATTTTAAAGATACTAAAATCCAATAAAAAATAACAGAACAAAGTCAATCAAAACAAAGCAGTAGAACTGGTACAGAACTTCAAAGAAAGACACCAGGAAAACAACAGCCACCACAACATACCTTGTTACTTTCAGAATAGTTGATCATTCCATCAGGTATAGTAAAATCAAACCAAAAACAAAGCACAACAAAACCAATAAAAACAGAGTATGAAATAAAGCAAAAAAAATTAATCAGAATAAAGCGAAACAATGAGAACAATATTGGGCCTCAAAGACAAGAAGAGAAGAATCCTCCATATTTGCTACTTTGCATACTATCATGTTCCCAAGAGATACTCAGACTGCTGGCTCCAGGCCTACAAAATCAACTGAACAATACAAGCATTTAGTTGCTTTATGTACCATAGTTGCTGTCAACTTAGCCAGTCCTCTAAACCAGCAGGTTGCTTATGGGGGGATGGGGAGTGGGGAGTCCTTGATACTTAGTCGGCGTACCTGTAGGCCTATGAGAGGCAAATCTCTTTCTCCTCCTGGAGTCCATGCTGGTCATGTAAGCCTCTTATTTTTAAAAATGTTTTTGATAAGATTTTATTGGCACATTTCAAATATACATAATGATAACATTCATCATAGAGAATTTGTACCCGTACCTGATGTAACTTGGCTTGAATCAAGCCTTTAACATGTGGATTTATATGGGATATTGCTCCAAACCAGAATGCCTTCCCTATCATCTATGCAGAAACATATTTAGTATGCTCTTGAGAAGATTATATATTCTTCAGCTGTTAGGTGCAAGGTTCTTCATGGATATTTATTTTTACCCACTTGGTAAGGGTGCAGTTTCCTGTTGATTTTCTGTCCAATCTGTAAATTGCAGAAAGTGGACTGGTAAAATCCTCTAGCATTATAAATTAGAGTTCATCTTTCTCTTTAGTTCTATAGCATTTACTGTGTATATTTAGGTGCTCTGATATTGAATGCACATGTATTCATTTACTGTGGTTACCTCCTCTTTCATCATTACACAGTGATTTTTCTTTTCTTGTTTTTTTTTGCTTTTGATTAAATGTCTATTTTATTTCATATTTGATTAAATGTCTATTTTATTTCACTAATCCTGCTTTCTTTTGGATCCCATATTATGACATGTCTCATCATATCCATCACCTTTTATATATATAAAAGGATATATATACATCCTTAGGAGTGAAGCAAGTCTTTTTAAAGCTGGATATATTTGGGTCTTTTTCTTTTTAAATTCTATTTAGTCATTCTACATCTTTTAATTGGAAAAAAAATCTTCCAGTTATATTAAAGATAATTATCTATCAGAAAGTTTTGCTAATACCATATATTGCTTGTTTTTAAGTTATTTCATAGTTCTTTTCTTTTCTTAATTCCCCTCCTAACAGTCTTTCTTCCTGGCTACTGATTTTCTCTAGTGGTATTCTGATTCCTTACTTACTATTTTTTGGCATATATACCATAAGTTTTTGCTTTGTGGTCCATTAAACTTGACAAAAAGCTCTTTTTATTGTAAGTGGCTATTTTGAAATGATAGCAACTCAGTAACTGTTAAACAAAAGGAAGAAAGAGGGAGAGAGACAGAGAAGGAGAGAGAGAAATGGAAAAATTACACTTGTACTCTAATCCTGCCCAGATTTTGAGTTTTTGACATGCCATTTCATATCTTTCTATATTGTGTGTCTCTTAATATACTAGTGGAGCTGCTATTAGTTTAACTTTTTCAGGCTTCATACTGAAGATTATGAGTATATGGCTTTCTATGTCATGTTTACAATAAGAGAACTTTTGAATTTCTCTGTATAGTTACTCTTATGAGTAAATGTTTTATCTTCTGTTGTTTTCTTCCCTACTCAATAGCATCTCTTTCTTTCATTTTAAAAATATCCTTTCAACATATTTCTTTGTAAATCTAGTGGTGGTAAATTCATTGAGATTTTGTCTTGGAATGACTCATCTTTATTTCACCTTTATTTCTAAAGGAAAGCTTTGCTGGCTACAGTATTCCTAGTCGGCATTTTTTTCTTCAAGGCTGTTAATATTTCTTCCCACTCCTGTCACATTAAGTGGAACACACTGATGTGTTTCTTTTTTCTTGCTAGTTGAGAACTCCCTCTGCATAGTTGAACTTTACGACCTTGATTGCAATGTTTTGGGGGTAGAATTGGTTGAGGTAAATATCACTAAAGACTGTTGACTTTCCTGTTCCTGGCTATTTGTATCTTTTTTTAGGATTGAGATGTTTTCTGTGTCTATCTCTTTGAATACTCTCTGGAATTCCTGAGTCCCATTCAAACTTCAAAAACCTGAATATTTGCTCTATTAATGCTATCTGAAAGTCCCTAAAAACTTTTTTCATTACTTTTATTCTTTTTTCCTGTACATTATGTACTTTCAATTACCTTCTCTTCTAGTTATTTTCATCACTATTCTCTTTATGCCTTTTGTCATATTTTTCAATTCATTTAGTATACTTTTCACCTCAGTTATTTGTTGGATTTTTAAAAATTACTTTAATCTCCCTGTTAAGTTGCTCCAATGGACAACTGAGCTCTCTCTCTCTCTCTCTCACACACACACACACATTCTATGTATTTAATTTTGTTGAATTTCATTATGACAGTTATTTTCTGTTCTCTGAATATTCATATATATTGATTACTTTATGTTCTTTTTCCAGTGCCTTGATCTTCCAATTAGGTAAAGTCATGGTTCCTTAAAAGTTCTTGATGATTATTGGAATACAGTGTCTGTGCCTTGAATGATTAGGTATTTATCCTGGTGCCCATAATTTGTCTTTATATTTGATTGTTCTGACAGAAATCTAAGTAAGGTGCTTATTTCTGAGTATCACTTCACTGTCACTATTTCAGCATTAGATGGTGTCCCAAGTACAGGTCTGTTACACATCTGCAGGTGGTATCTTGTCTGGGTTGACTCAGGGATTCAAACAAGGGTATTCTGTTGTATGGTTTCACTTGGGATTGAGTAAGTCCAGATGGCTCTTCAATCATCACCAGCATGTAGTCAGGAATCACAGGTTTCTGTCCAGCAGTGGGGCATAACTATGGAGGGGCTGTCCTTAGGCTCCTAGGTTAAACCTCATACCTCCCTCTCTCTTCCTCCCCAAGGGGACAATGCCTCTGCTGTGCTGCCTGTGGTGGGTAGTCTTATGCTGTGCTGTGAGGGATAGGTGGATAGTCTTGTTGCCACACATGCCATGATGCATACAAGTGCTAAAATAAAAGATTGACTTCCAATGCTATTCTTATAAGTCATTTAGTAGTCTGATTATGAAGGGAAGCATGTCTTGCTCATAATGACCTATCTACTACTTAATTGTGACAATTTTGTTAACAATTGTATTTGTGTGTCAAGGGAAGTTAGTATAATTTCAAGGTCAGTAAATTTGTACTTTTAAAAACTTTTTTGGGCTATTACTACTGTAGGAAATAAAGATGCAATTGTGATCATCATATCACTCTTTGTCAGACTCATCCAGGTAGTGCAAGATCTTTGTCTTGGTTACTTTCCTCTCATTGCTGAGACAAAAGACCTGACATCCAAAATTAAGGAAGGAAAGGTTTATTTAGCTTACAGTTAGTGGAGGTTTCAGTCCATAATCAGGTGGCTCCAAAGCATGGTGGCGTGGCACTGGGCAACCCTTCAAGGCAGCAGTCAGCAAAAGCAGCCAGAGCACAAGAGGGCAGAGCAAGCCTCTTTTGTACAGGCCACCACCCACTCCAGGTCCAGTGTAGCATTCACAAAATCTCCTTGCTCTCCTTTTGCACAGGATAAGTATATCTACAAAGTAAAAACCCTGGCTCCCTGCTGAATCTCTTAGTTAAACTTCTAAACTGCTCAAGTTGACACCATGTGTCAACCATAACAATCCACCCCTTGCCAACTTGGCAAGCAGATACATTCTTTTAAAATAGGTCTCCAGATACAAAGCCATGCTTATTCTTATCATTTCACAACTTGAATATTATAACACAGGTTGAACAATTCTTAAGAACCAACATTAAGTCTAACAATATACTGCATTAGCATATAACATTTTGCGCCTGGTCCCCCAAAGACTCATACACATTCCTTTATGCAAAATACAGGCATACCTTCCACCCCAGTTTAGTAGTGGGTTGGGACCTTTTGTTGTCCAGTATGAAGAGTTCTCCAAAGGACTTTTGTGTCTTTATCTGATTGCATTGTTTTTCTGCTATTGTAGTTATATCTCTATTATAATTTAAAAATTATAAATGGTATATTCTGCCAAGTAAAATCTACTATTAGGTGAACTCCCTTTTTGCGTTTTGAAACTTAAATTGTGTGCACGTTTTATAATCAATTCTATCTGAGCAATTAATCTGATTGGTTAACCATGATTATGTCCCACCTTATGCCCGTCTGCCTTGCGAGTTCCTAGTTTTTCCCATCATGGTTTTACTCTACAAAAGTTCCTAAAAATGACAGAGTCTTTGGCAACCCGCTTGGGACCCCTTCTGTCCCTCAGACAGAAGCTTTCTTTCTCTCAATAAATATCTCCTGCTCTTACCCTCCGTTGTTTCTAAAATTCATTCTTCAATTTTAGAGAACACAAACGCACGCTGGACATACAGTAAGTTGAGAGTTTCATTCCCCTGTATCATTTGGAGGTCTGAGGTTGTTTTTCCTATATCAGAAGGACCAATCAGATATAGCAGCTTTCATTTTCCAGCTCATGTGCCCAGGAACTGTCAGCTCAGGCATTCATATTTTCAATCCAGACTTAAGGTTCTATTTAGGAGTCAAAGTGAGCCTTTCTTTATTTGTTAGTCAGGTCTTAATCTTCTGTATTTCAGCACATCTCAGAATTCTTACAAGAAAATCAAGGCCTTAGATAGGATGGATGGAACATTGAAAAATTTGAATGAAATCTGAGGCATGGACATATTAGGGAAGGTCCTAGGTTTAAATTTTAGGGTTTTTCTAATTACCAATTTTTTTATGCATGTGGTACATAAGACTCTCGGGTAGATGATTACTCTCATCTTAAACCCTCATTCTGACTGAGTATGATGAGACTAGAGGGAATGAGACTGTTGATGTAGAACAATGTCTTTTTCAGACCACGGTCTCTTCCAGTTAGGGCCTGACTCCCCAGCAATGAGACAGGAGGGCTTTTCTTATCTAGACAGTAAAGATTATAATAGTCCCCAGCTCATGACCATATGAAGATGAAAATCTGAAATTACATGTAAAAGTTTCAGCATGCTGTATTGCACATAAAAAGTTCTAAATAAATGTTAGTTGCTGGCATTTATATCATTATTATTGTTATAATTTTTATTATTTGAAGGAAGAGAATAAATGGGAGGAATGTATCTAAGGTCACATTATGACTGGCAAGTAGTCCAATCTTCTATTGCAGCTTCCCTTATTAACAAATGCTTCCAATACTGTTGACACAAAATTCAGATTCATTAATAAAGGGTTTATTTTAATAAGGCATCAACAATCCCTTACTCATCATATCCTTTAACTACTCTAGTCTACTTAGTCATTCTCACACCTCTCCAGTTGTATTTGTTCATGTTTCCTTATTGGAGGGTCCTACCTTGTCCCTTTGTATATCTGGCAAATTGTTACTTATCCTTTCTTAGAGATGATTGGAATGTAGCAACAGAAGTTACATTAAGCTAAACTTTATTCAAACTTTGAATGTAATGAGGAGAAACGTATGGTTATGAAACAAAACCTAACCGAAGTTTAAAAAGTGCAGCCAAACTTCAGGAGGACTTGATCTTGGCTGAAAAGTAGCCTGAAATCAACCCAGGCTCCCTTTCCTCCCTCTTCTTTGTGAATCTAAGTGTCTCTTTCCTCTCTTCCTCTCATTGTCTGCTTCATCATTTGTCCATATATCTCTGAAATTGGGTTTGATTTTACCACGAATGTGATAGAAAATAGTTACTACAGGCTATATATTCTTCTGTTTAATGAATAACAGAATTGCTTGTATATTCTATACCTAAATCGCAAATTTCTGGGGAAGATAGTTGTCTTGGTTAGTTTTCACTCATTGCTGAGACAAAATACCTGACACCCAAAATTAGGGAAGGAAAGGTTTATTTCTTACCGTTCTTGGGGGGTTTCAGTTCATGCTTAGTTGGCCCCAAGGCAACCTGGCATGGCAGTGCAGCCATTCATGGTGGCCACCAAACAGCTAGGTGAACTGGCGAGAGAGAGCACCTTCCTCCCACCCTTACACTGTATGTTGGCTGCACCCCTGGATGGGTGCAGCACTCATCACCAATCCCAGCACTAGATAACAAACCAATTGCGAACACCAGACTCAGCCCCGTCCAGATTACATGAGGCCTTGTGGGGGACACAGGACCAAACCCATACAGAAGTCAAGGATTCAGGGATGAGATGAAGTCACAGATGGCAAGAAGTCAGTATTCATCTTCTCTTTAAAGAGTATATGAACTCTTTCCAGGTAGGATTCCTCTTGCAATCCTGTGGAAGTTCTCATATCATAATATTGTTAATTATACAACTCATGTAAATATCCTCATTAAAGTGTGAACAGCTCAAGGACAAGCAACTGTCTAATTTATGTTTATATCTTCAGTACTTAATGGTGGTAGAGCCCTTAAGGAGCTTCTTTAGTAAGGGAAGACCAAGAACAGTAATTTTGATACAAGAAATGATTAGTACCAGCATTGTAGAAGTTCAGAACTAGAAATCATTTTTGACAAGAGTAATTTTTCTGAAAATGGTGACATTCAACTTGCATCTTGAAGGAAACATAGATTTTGCCAGGTGGAAAAGTTGGAGGGAAGCTTGTGAAATATTGGATGCACAAAAAAATGGTAAGATGCATGAGTGGAAGTATGAAGTGGGATTCAATGAAATTTTTTGGTTGCTTAGATTCCATATTAGGGTTGAATAAGCAATGAGGTAGTGAGTAAAGTATAAGTAAAATTAAAAGCATTTTCACTTTAAAGTTTAAGTAATCAAATAAGACTTTGTTTTATTTTTGAACCATATTTTGCAAAATGATAGTCAAATAAAATACATATAAATAAACATGATTATTTGTGGAATAAAATTGCAATATGAGGATAAAAGGGAATAATAAATATATACTTAGGAGGGTAAAATTGTATTACGTTGTTTTTCATTTTTCCTAGGGCTTGATATATTTTATAGCAGTTGCCTCATTAGGAAAAGTTTATCAGTAAATGCCATTCAGGGAATCAGTAAATTAAAGGTTCATATTTTAGTCTCATCAGTGTACAAATAAATGAAGAGCACCAGATGAAAGAAAGCAAATATTGTTTATTCCAAACTTGCTATCATAAGAGGTCAGCCTCTAACACTTGTATTTGACATACAAAGACATGGAAAATGGGATAAGGAAAAGGCTTCAGGTGTGCCCTTGTAAGAAGGATTTGGAATGTGGAAGCTGTGGATGGAAATGGAGCATCCTATTTTGTATGCTGGCTTGAGGTACATATATGAACTTCTTTGGTTGGTTCACAATTAGAAGTGGTTCACACATTTGGGATACTGTGTCTACACTCTGCTGGGCATTTTGGGTCATTTGTTACAAAGTTTTTTTTTTAACTTTCTGTACTGTTTAATATGGATAGTTGTGTGAGTTCTCAAACTGACTTTCACAGAATAAGTTGGCTTGGCTAGGTCCTGTAGCTAATAGGTTGGTTTCCCGCATTGGCTGCAGTTTTGGTTTAATATCTGGTTTGGCCATTGTCTGTTTGTATGTCAGTCTCTCATTTTCAAGGATAACACTAAATGCTTGAAAGTACAAATGGAATTTTTTATTTCTACATGGCAAAAGACTATATTCAGTTTTTACTTATTGTGAATATGTGGAACAAATTAAATATACAGTTATAGTAAGTGAGATAAACAAAAGAAACTTGCCTCAATTTTTCTACACCTAAAAATATATGAGCCCAACAATATTATGTGAATAATAACAATTATTTGTTTCCTATCTTCATACTCTTGTAAAGTATTTGTAGTAATTCTTCATGAGTTGCTATGTTAGAGTAATTACCTAGAGACTTCTGCTTGATTTCCCTATTTGCTATCAATTCCTCTCCAAACTCCAGGCTTGTTTTCTACTAAGGCTTTTCTTGACTGTTTCTGTCCACAAAAAATTATTGATATCATATTTAATATAGATTTCAAAAATTATCTACATATCTTCATTTAGTTATCCATTCTCAGGCAAGTGTGTATCTCACTTTCTTCTGAAGCATGATTCATGTTGTACATAAATAAAGCAGTGACTAGTAAGTCAGTATGAGTACAATGTGTTATTTTCCCTTTCTTCTGGATATAGTATGTATCTGGCCTGCACATTTTCGTGGCTTTGACACCTCTGTTTACTGAAATACATTGACTTTGATTTCCAGAATAATACATCATTCTGGTTGTTTTCTTAGATATCATTTTCATTTACCCAGAAAGAACAGACTGCCCATTCTTTGACTTATCCCTTCTGATCTGTGCTTTCCAAGTTCTATTTTCAGAAGTCTTTTCCTTTTAAACTTGTAGCCTCTTCTAAGTGAGGTCTTACATGATCATGTTGCTTCAAGCTTCATTTATTTGCCAGTTCCCAGACATTTATATCTTATAGTTACACACCTGTGTCTTCAACTATTAAATTCTTTGGATGTTGGGGTAATATAGGTAATTGGTTTTTCTGGTTTTCCCCTTTGTCATGGAAACAAAATACAGAAAATAAAATAGTCCACTAAATATCAGTGTGAAAGAAATGAATTATGTTACCTACAAATAGAAATGCAAGACTTTTTTAAAAAATTGTATTTATTTTAAAGAGAATAAAACCAAGCAAAACAAAACAGAACAAAGCCAATCAAAACAAACCAATGTAACTGACACAGGACTTCAAAACCATAGAAAATCAACAATGGTTACCATAATGCCTCCTACATTTTTCAGTATAGCAAACATAGTAAAAATCAAAGAAAACAACAGAATAGAACCAATAAAAACAGAACAATGAATACAATAAAGGACTTCAAAACAAGATGATAGCAAATCGCAAATGGCTACCATAATATATCTTGTTATCTTTAAAACAGGTGCCCATGCCATCAGATACAATAGAATCAAACAAAACAAAACAAAACATAACAAAACCCAACCAAACAAAATAATGAAAATAATACAGGGCTTCAAAACAAGACAATAGGGAATCAACAATGGCCACCAACCTTGGAAGGAGATCCCCCATAGATGCTATACTGCATATTGCCATCCTCTGAACAGATGATCCGACCACCAGCTTTAGACCTGCAGTCAGTGAAACACTAAACACTACAAGCATTGAACTATAATTGAACTATATTCCACCTCAATAGCCATCATTGCAGCCTGTGTTCCTCTGGATCAGCCAGTTGCTTATGGCAGGGCAGTGGGGGGAGCATGTTTGGCTCTTCTTGTTTCCAAGTCCACATGCCAGAAGGGGCTGGCATCTGGTTTTTGCCTCAGTGGTCTGCACATGGTGCCTATTCACAAGGAGGGCTTGCTTCTTGTTGACTTCTGTTCTCTTCACCCACAGTCTGAAAATGGTGCTGACTCATGGGAAAATGCTGGTGTCTGGCTCTCCCCCCAGAAGACTGTTTTTTGACAAGAAATTTCTGCTTATTTCTAAATTGGAAAACATGGTAAACCTCCGATTCTCTTTAACATTCTCCTACCAACTTTACTCACCACACAAACATACAAGCACATATAGACTTCTTGCCCTTGGGCTAGAATAGGAAACTATGACCTTTTTATGTGCCATGGAACAAAGTCACATGAGGGAAATAAATGAGATGAGTCTTTATTAAACTCTTATTTTGGCCCATGCTCTTAATTTGATTGAATAGATGTCAAACCTTCACTAACTTGACAAATCCAAAATTTGTTTCTTCAAACATATGGAGGAGGAGGAGTACATAAGAGAACAGATTAGTATTATACTGATACTATATTAGCTACTTTTTACATTTCTGAGACACAATACCTAACACCTGCAAATTAAGGGCAAAAAAATTTATTTTGGCTCACAGTTTGTAGAAGTTTCAGTCCATAGTCAGTTGGCTTCAAGGCAGGGGAGGCTTGCTTATGAAGCACAGAGAGATCAAGGGAGAGTAAAGGAGATAGACTCTTCCAGGCCATACCCCCAGTGAACCAGATTCTCTAACCTGGCTTCACCTCCCAACATCACATGTTTCTATAAGCTCATCAGTAGACCAATTCAATGATGAACATCACATATGTGGCAGGGCTAGTCATGAATTTGTATTGTGATATCTAATATCTGTGCATCTAAATCTTACATTCTCATTCCTGATTGACTATTTTTACAATTGTACTTTTACATTTGACCTAAAATAATGTCTTTATATCAAATATGTATGTAGAGTACATCCATTTCTTTGGAACTTATGAAATAAATGTATGGTATATAGGCCTATACAAGATGGGAAACATTTTATAAACATCAGACATATTTTAAATATCAGTTTCTTAGTTGTAGAGAGAGAATATGAAAATAATTATTCTGAAAGTTAATATGATCTCACTGCACATATAAAATCATGTTCTCTAAAAAGTAAAGTTCTTGGAATTGCAAAGAATAGAGCAAAGTGTTTCACAGAAATGCAATAGATTTCCTCATTTATTTTGCTACTTATCTTGGATAAAAATGCATTCTAAAGCTTAACTAGTTCAAGTTATGTTCTCAATTATTTGTCCCATGTATATAAAGAAGATAGTTTAGAATTTGCCCATGGAAATAATTTCATTAACATTTTTAGATATTATAAATTAAATATTATAATATCTGAGGCAAGGTAAATCATTTCATAAAAGCACTAATAGAATATGTTTATCATAAAATAGTCTAAAAGTACCAGTGTGCATAGGGTCAGTTTTTTCATGTGCTATAGGAATGATGATTTTTTTCAATTGTATCTTGAAAATAAAGAAACACAGAGAATCAAATGATGTTTGTTGTGATAACACCTAAAATTTATCACGTAATTACTCTGTGGCAGATATTATTCTCTGTACTTTATTCATTAATTCATTAATTAGTGCAATGAGCAATAGATAGTACAGGTATACAATTCACTCCTTGAAATCCTTGAGGCCATAAATTGAAAGGAAGACAGGGGATGGAGACAAAAAGAGGAATCCAAATATATCATGTATGGGTACAAATTCCTTATGATGAATATGATCATTTTGTATATCCAAAATGTACCAATAAAATTAATAAAAAATAAAAGTATCTTGCTCTAGAAAATATTTGTCCATTTTCAGATTTCAGAAAGATTAAACAGTGCAAGTGCATATTACAGCATTCCCCAAAGAGTCTGAGACAGAGCTTAATGGTCAAATATCAATGAATATAATGTTATATATATATATATATATATATATATATATATATATATTCATGTTACAGAAACTATGACCATAAGTAATTCACATGAGTTGAGATCTGTTCTCTTTACAAAATGAGTGTGGCTAAAACTTAATAACATTCTAAATTTGAAAAATTTTAGATTTTATAACTATTTTTCATGGATTAGTATCTGTATTATTACTTATATTTTACAGATGAAGAAATAGAGATAAAAGGTGAAGTAGCTTGCAGAAAATCATATTGGAAATGAGTGAGAGAGAACTGAATACAGGCAGTCTGTCTCTCAATTTTTTCAAGCTCTTGAAGATACACAAGAAGGTTATTTCTCTTCCTTACTTGTTCAAGATGTTTTATAGAAGAATTCCTTTAATAAATGAAATCTTCTGCCTCATAAGAACCTCTTGTTCTTTCTAATATTGATATAAAACCTAACTCTACCTAACCTCCATTTATTAATCTTAATGTTATCTTTGAAAGGAGCAAATACGAAATTTGATTATAATGACAGTTTCAAAGCTTTCAGGGTTGTTCTTGCCATATCTCTTTACATTTTCTCTTTGTTTAATACCTCTAGTTCATTCGTATTTACAGTCTTTCTTTTTACACTAGAAGTCTAAACTCCTTTTTGGATAGCACTGTTTTTTGTTAATATTTTTTTAAAAAACATATTGATGAGAAAGAGAAGACAGTAAACTGATTTATCCTATTTAGAGTACAGCAAAACGGGATACTGATTTCTGGTATAAGAACACAATTCTGTTGCTAAACACTAATTAAGTTGCCAGCCATTTTCACTATATATGTTCTGCTACTGATTTATATTATCTCTGTGGTTAAGGAACACCTGTAGAGAACTTTGGGAAACAGATATCCAAAAGACATTGTAAGAGAATTTTCCAGTGCTTAGTTTCTTCCGGAAGTGTCTATTTGAACAAGTATTCACAGTTTCACAAAGTTCCAGGAATCTAGATGAGAGATTACAGTGATTGAATATAACATGGCATTCAGAAAGGACACATTGAAGGGAGAGGGGACACTTGCACACCACCCATGTCACCACTCCTCCAATCCTTAACAATGCAATGTAGAGAGAGATACCCACTTTATGGGGGAGGTGAATAAAGTGCTAGGGACTCTCAAAAAGGCTGCCACAGTGAAATGGGCACTAACCCCCATTCCATGGTCCCAGACACTGAGATGACACACAAAGATCCAGCTTTCACCTTAGTATTAGCTGGTGCCCATAAGTACAGATTCCAGACCTACCTCTGTGCCAGATGACCTCCTAATACCCCAAGCTTCAGACTGGTCTTCATGATCCCAAATTCCAGGAGTGCCCCAGAATCAGGCTAATCCAAATGTTTACAGGCTCTATGCCAATATTCACAGAATCAGATTCCAAACAAAAGACTCAAGACTTACTTGCTAACTAATTCTGTAGCTCTAGACTCTAGGAATGCTCAGAACTAGATTAGCCCCAGGAAAACCAACTTCAAGCAACTGAGTATCCAGGTAAACTCCTATAGACTCTGGCTTCAATTTAGATACAAGTTCCAAGACTGTCTTATGCATCAAGGACAAAGACCTGTCACTGTGAACCCACCTTTAGACCTACCCAGCAAATCCAGTTTACACCTACCCTGTAGACAATGGTATTGTGATGGCCCCTACTATCTAAGCTCTAAGAAGACCTTCTTGTCCCAAGACTAAGGTCTGCCCATGCACACTCAGACTACAAGCCCAGAGATGCATTGACTCAGACATCTAGCCTTACCTGAGCACTCCTCAGGCAAGATTAAGCTCAGAATCTGTGAATGAACTGAATAAAGTCTTTTCCTAACAAGATCAAATCTGTTAACACTGAAGAAATGTGACTATTCCTTACAGTTAACAATACAAGGTGAATACAAAACCAGAGAAAGATCCAACCAAAAAAAAAGAACTACAGGCCAATCTCCCTAATGAACATAGATGCAAAAATCATCAATAAGATACTAGCAAACACAATACAGCAAACCATTAAGAGGATTATACACCATGACCAAATAGGATTCATTCCAGGAATGCAGGAATGGTTCAGCATATGCAAATCAGTAAATGTAATATACCGTATCAACAGAACCAAGGAAAAAAATAAAATGATCATCTCAATAGATGAAGAAAAAGCTTTGGACAAAGTCCAACACTCATTTGTGACAAAAACCCTACAGCAAATCAGAATAGATAGGTTTTACCTCAATCTGATAAAGATCATCTGTGGCAAACTGACAGTCAACATCACATTAAATGGACAAAAACCGAAATCCATTGAAATCAGAAACAAGACATTGATGTCTACTATCACCACTCCTCTTCAATATAGTTCTGGAAACATTAGCCAGAACAGTTAGAAAAGAGAAGAAAATAAAAGGAATTTAGATAGAAATAGAAGAATTTAAATTATCATTATTTGCCAATGGTATGATTATTTACATAGAAGACCCATAAAACTACACCAAAGTTCTCTATGTTTAATAATGAAATTCAGTTTTGTAGCTGGATACAAAGTCAGCACTCAAAAATCAATGGCATTCCTGTGCACAAACAATAAACTCACGGAGAGAGAATTAGGACAACACCCTTCACAATGGCATCCAAAAAAAAAAAAAAAGAAATACTTAGGAATCAATCTAATAAAGGAAGTAAAAGGTCTACATATTCAAAATTACAGCACTCTGTTAAAGGAAATCGAAGATATCAGAAAATGAAAGATATCCCTCGCTCATGGATACATATAGGCTAAATATGAAGGAATAGAAAAATTCATTCTATGTAAATAGCAACTAAAAGACAGACAGTGGCAAAGTCTGGGTCAAATCAAATGGTCTTTGACATTAAGCACTGCAAAAAAATGAACTGAGGGTATAGTTCAGCTCTAGGGTATGAGCTTAGCATGTACAAGGCCTTGGGCTTAATCTTCAACAGCCTGCCACCCCAAATAAAAAAGCTGAAAAGACAAAGTTTGTTTTTAGTGATAAAAGGTTTAACTCATCAAGATGTCACAAAAATTTAAAATGTAAATCCACAGTGTCAGAACATCTAAATATAAAAGGAAATATTCAAGGATGTAAAGAGAAAAATAGACAGCAGTACATTAACAGTAGGGGACATTAATACTCAACTTTCAACAATGGATCCATCATCCAGATTGAAAATAATAAAGAAATGAATATAACAATATATAAACAATATTTTATTCAACATCAGAAAATATACATTATTCTCAAGTGTGTGCATTCTTTTCAAGTGTGTGCTTCAAAGTACAACCAGGACAGATCATAAGTTAGTGTTCACAATAAGACTGAATTATGAAGAAATAGAATATTTGAACAGACACAAAACAAAAATTGAATGGGCAATCAAAAATGTCCTATCAGAGAAAAGTCTAGGATCTGATTGTTTCTTTGGTGATTTCTACCAAACATGAAAATATGAGTTAATCTCAATATCTTTCAAATTCTTCTAACATATTAAAAATGAGGGAACATTATCAAACTTGTTTTATAAAGCCAGCACTACTCTGACACAAAACTCAGATAAAACTACTAGAAGAAAAGAAAATACAAGCCAATATGTCTGATGAAGATGGAAGCAAACGTCTTCAACCAAATGGTAAACACTCACCAGCACATTAAAAGAATCATACAGTGAGATCAAGTGGAATTATTCCCTGGGATTCAATGATAGTTCAACATATACAAGCTACATTGACAAAGTGAAAGATTACAATTAGAATTATTATGGTAGATGCAGAAAAATTATTAGATGAAATTCAACATGTTTTAATGATGAAAACTGCCCACAGATTAGTTCAGGTAGGAATGTACCTCAAGATAATGAAGGTCATATATGAGAAATACAGAGCTAAAAGTTTACTCAGCTGTGAAAATCTGTAAGCCACTCCTCTAAGATCATCATAAGGACACACACTTCTGTCACATTAATTCAATAAAGTACTGGAAGTCTTAGCCAAAGCAATTAAACAAAAAGCAAAAATAAAAGACTTCCAAATCACAGAAGCAAAAGTAAAATTCAACTCTGTTTGAAGATGAAATTTATATCTATTTTTCTATCTATCTATATCACTGAATACTATTAGAACTAATAAACAATTCTAGTAAGTTTGCAGGATATAAAATCAACATAAAATCAACTTTGTATATTCTAACAATGAACTATGAGAGAAAATCAATTTCATTTATAAGTGCATCAAAATATTGGGAATATCGGCACTGTAGGCCTGGGACCTGCCCAGGCTTGCCCCGCAGGCATAGCTGTAGGCTGAACTTGCAGACAGAACCAGGATCTGGTCCGTGTCACTTGCAGTGCCCCGCCTAGCTCCCTGGGACCAGGAGGCCTTGGCCCCCACCCAGTTAAGGAGGAGGCTTCACCCGCATGCCCCGGGAGGCCACCCTTCCTTGCTGCAGATGGGACCCAGCCTTCCAGTTCCCGTGATCCTGCACGCCGCAAGAATCAGCACGGGGCCCCCGCCCGGACCGAGCGGCGCAGGCACTGATCAGGACTAAACATGGACTGCCTTCCGGGGTCCTGAACCCAGGACCTTGGAGGAGAACGAGAGGGGCTCCTCGCGGGGCCCTCCGCCCGGACCAAGCGGCATCACCGCGCGGGCTTGGAATCAGGGACAACCCCCCCCCCATCAGCAACCTGCTGTTTCAGAGGTCTGGCTAAATTGATAGCAACCAAGGAACATCAACCAACTTTTGTTTTGTAGATTCAGCCAGGCCTCTGGTCAGCAACCCAAGCATCACTTTACAGTGGGCAATGTAGCAAGTATGGGGGATTCTCTTCTGTCTTGTCTTCTATTATTAATAAAATATATATATAAAAAAAGAATCAGCACGAACCTCAGGGGAACGCCAGCCAGCCTCGCAGGACATAGAGCTACACAGATTCCAGAAGAAAATGACAAAACTAAAGACCAAGAGGCAGTCTCAGTCCCCCAGCCCACAAAGAACAAACCCAAGAGACACTGAAATGGAAGACAGTGGGAGTCACACAAATGGACTTTCTGAAATGATACAAAATGCAATAAAGAAACAGCTTGATGAAGCTATAGAGAAATTCAAATCAGAAATATTCTCTCAGCTAAAAAATGAATGAGAATCATTATTAAAGAAATGTTGTGTGTATTTAAAGAAGAGCAATATAAAAACATAGAACTTAAGAAAATGATTGAAACCTTGAATGAACAATATAAGACACAAACAGAATGCATGAAACAGATGCAAAGGGAAATGCAAGAAATGAAAAACTCCATGGAAAGTTTGAAAAACCACTTGAATGAAGCTGAAGATAGAATCTCAGATCTTGAAGACAGCATGGGAGATCATGGCCATGAAAGAAAAGATCTTCTAAAAATAGTAAGGAACAAAGAAACAACAATTCAACAGCTGCAAGATGATGCCAAGAGAAATAACATAAGATTAATAGGCATAAATGAAAAAGCAGGAGTCAATACCAATGACCTGCAAAGACTATTCACAGAAATAATAGCAGAAAACTTTCCAAACATGGGAAGAGAATCTGAAATACTGGTAACTGAGGCATACAGAACCCCAATTAACCACAA
>RJWM01011114.1:6372-61184 GCA_004363535.1 Dasyprocta punctata | reverse complement strand
ACGTTCCATGTTTTTCTAGTGGAAAGTCCTATTTTTACATTATTTTCATTTGCAACAACCTATGCTCTTTAAATGAGGCATGTTTTGTGTTTAATATCTTATTGTTCTTTTATTATAATACTTGTGTTTCTAATTTAAAAAATAGTTATTTCTTTAGGGTAGATTAGAATCTAAGGGCATAGGTGCCAGAGGGAATACCAGATGGGAAGAAAGGATGCCCCATATAATAAATGGGAGAGAGTTGCTGTACAGCTATTGAAAGTAAAAGAAAGCTATAATACAGAGTAAAGAGAAAGGAGAAAAGGGAGCCAGACAGAGAAGAAAGAGTAAGGCAAGTGATGTTACATGTTACTGTTCTTTTGAGATTATTTGCATTATTATGATGTAAAACCCTTCATTTCATCCAATTTCCAAGGCACGCAGAGATGCAGCTTTTACTTCTCAGTAACATCTAGTTATCTAATTAATGCTTTGTGTGGATGAAGACAACTTTTTGCTGCCATTGCTAATTATGTGAAGAGGAGGCTGACATCATTTATGCTGAAGTACTAAAGACTGAGCAAAGCCAAAATGAAAGAGGGACAAGAGACTTATGAAGCACTGGAAACCATGAAGTATAAACTTTCCAGCCCACTCTCATTCCCAGAATTCACAGAAAAATAGGTATAGTTTTTTGATTACATGGGATGTGACATCATTTCAGGGACATTTATATCTAAAACTTAAGGTTTCAACCCAAAAGAAGTATGAGTTTCACATGGTTTCCAAGAATTAGCTCTCTAATATGACCTGAAGTAAAATTATCAAAATATGGGTCCAGAAAAACATATTGAAATTTTACTAAAGCAAACTTGAAATTAATCTTGACTTTACATAGAAAACCTGTGTTCAGCCTTACTTTGAAAGGGAATTAGAAAATGTGTCTTAAAATGTTTAAGATTCTTTTGATTGGATTAGACAAGCCTACTTCAAGTGATAAGTAGCAGAGGCAAAACTTTAAACCATTTGGTACAAGATTGGTTCTTTCTTCAGTAAGCAAAGTAACAGGAACGAATGGGAATTAAATCTCAACAGCAATGACTTTCTCAATTTCTATTATGAAATACAAATTTCCTAGAAGAGTTTCTTATAATACTCCTTGGAAGGACACAATTTTTACTTCTTTATTGGAATCAAAGTGTTACTATGAATCTCAGAACTCTATTGTATTGCTTCAAGATTTCAATATCCCCTGCCCAAATTTACCCTGGAGGTTTAACATAATGATCCATGAAAGGAGTCCTTTAGATATGAGGAGAGACAGAGAGATAGAAAGGGAGAGAGAGAGAGAGAGAGAGAGAGAGAGAGAGAGAGAGAAAGAGAGAGAGAAGGAGAAGAAGAAGGAGGAGGATGAGGAGGAAGAGGAAGGACTATTATCTGAGAGTTTTCTTCTATAGATATTACTGTGAGAGTCTTACATGTCACCTTGGTTAGGCTATGGTACAGTTATTCAGTCACACACTAATCCAGCTGTTACAATAAAAAGGTGTTTTTTAGGCATGGTTAACATTTATAATCAATTTACTTTAAAGAAAATTACAGTGATGTATAACATATGCAGTGTTAGCATTTTCCAGAATGTTTACTTTGCCTTATTAACCATTATAAAATAAAACAATCTTGTAGAGACACTGAGGAGATAAGAGTCCAGGTACATTTTTCAGGCATGTGACCTTGAACAAAATGTTTAATAACTCTTAACCTCAGGGTTCCCAACTAAAAAATAGGAACAGTTATCTACATATGTTGTGTGTGACTTAAATAAAGGTGTCAATAACATGTTTATATAGAATCATAAGACCCATAGACACTTAGATTAAGAAGTATTGGGGATCACTGAGATCTCACTTTATACTTTTTTTTAAAAATCCTTTTTTCATTTTAAAATAAAAAAATAAATTTACAAAACAAAACTTCTGGCACAGGGAGAACAATATGTCAGTTCAGGAATATATTACAACATTTCTGTTACCTAGGATTTATATTGATTGTTTGGGATTCTATTTTTTCAAAGGAGTAAACACCATTTCCAAAACAAATGTTACTATGTAGGCTGTTGTTATGGTTTATATATAGACGTCCCCCCAAAGCCTCACGTGAGGCTTTTCAGAGGTGGTTGGATCTGAAGTGTGTGATTCTGGGATTAAATGTGTATGATTACTAAATTAGTCCACTGATTTGTTTGGCATAAATTCTGGGTGTGGATAAGCAGAAGGTCCCTCTGGGTGTGGGTGGCACCACCCAAAGGACAGGTAGTGTGGAAGGAATAAAAAAGAGAGGCAGGCTGGTCCTGCTGCTGTTGTCACTTACAGCTTCTTCATTACTTTGTTGTTTTGCTGCCTTCTGCCCACCATGAACTGTTTCTCCTCTGTGATGCCCCCCTGCCATGCCACCCTGCTTTACAGCCAGTCGATTATGGACTGAAATCTCTACAAACTATGAGCTACAATAAACTTTTCCTCCTCTAACTTTGGGTGTCAGGTACTTTGTCTCAGCAGCAAGAAAAGTAACTAAAACAATCGTTACTGTAAAAATTAAAATGACAATGTTTTTTTCCTGTAACATAACTCAAACTTATTAGTAGAAGTCTCTGTACTATGACTTTTGGAGTGAGTTTCTGCCCTCCTAGGATACTGAGAGGTACAAGGGAATTATAAGTGAGTGTCCAGTCTTTCTGTTTTTCTCCATGTGCCAGGTCCTAAACTAAAGCTTTGGCTATGCTTTCTCACTTAATCTCCACTTACAATCTTTTAAAATAAATGCTTTTTGTTTTCAAACATTGTCCAGCTGGATTAAGGCTTAGCAAGTTTAGGCAATTTGTTGAAATCCACCGTGACTCTGAATGAGAACAAAATTTAAAAGCGATCTGTCTACTTCCAGAGGCCATAGAAATATAGGACTTTCTTGACAATAAAAGCTATTAAATCCTTCTATCTTATTTTCTGGTGTTCAGACTTTCCTGTCCAATCCAGAATAAACTATTGAATGCTTGACTTGATTCTCTAGCTGGCGACTATAATAATATCAGTCAAAAAAAGAAACCATCCCAGACTTTTGTATTGAGGTATGTGAGTGGCGAAAGTGACTCCTTGGGACTTGTGGTCCTGCAGATGGAACATATAGGAATGTAGCTTCCTTGAAGTGTGGATAAAACCACCCAACAGAAGAGCCCAGTTCCCATGAGACCTGTGGGATCAGATAGATTTTCAAATCCCTAAGGAAGCCATACTGCCCAAGTGTTTTTTAAAAACCACCTCTTTTTAGTAGTCTTTGCTGACTGCGTACCTTAAATATAAACAGATGATAAAGACTATGGTGAAGTTAACTTTTTTCCATCAAGGTTACCCCATAGTATACTGATGTCTTCTGTGCAGTAGATGAAAACAGAGTTGTCCCTCATAGGCAACATAACTGCAATGATAACACTCTTCCAGATTTGTTAAATCTCAAGTATTCAGAAATTTCTGGAGGAAGACAGAAAAAATGGTATGTTCCCTGGATTGAAAGAGTAAGATATTGTCATATTTGAATAAAGAGAATGAGGAAAGGGCAGTTCTACCAACATGTGCCATATAATACTGAACTTACAGGTTACCCTGATGAACTTGTTGTCTTTTATATATTGAAACTGGTTTCATGTATGTTTATTTCCTTTTTCTATTATGCCCACCAAACAAGAATGTTTCAGAAATGGATAAAATAATATATATAAAATGTTATAAAAACTAATTTTATTGTTGACAACTAGAAATGTTTTTTTAAACTTTATTCTTTTTGTTAATACACATTTGTCATACATATTGATCACATTCATCGAGAGAATTTGTACCCGTACATAACACATCTCAATTCTTCCTTCTTTTCCCATTCCCCTCCTTTCTCTTCAAACCTTCCCCTCCTCATTTACACAAGCTTTGTTTCTACTGTTTTCCACTGCATTCTTTTTTCCCATTTCCCTTCTTTCTCTGCCCCCTTCCTCCTCTTTTGTTCCCCTTCCCATTTGAAAATGCTTTTCCTACTTCCCAATATCTATCCTCCATTATGCTCCTCCTTTATTCTTCGAGTTTCTCACAGAAAACACATTATGTGATATTTAAACTTCTGTGTCCAATTTATGTCACTTAATATTATAGTCTCAAGCTGCGTCTATTTTCCTATAAATGATCCAAATTTATCCTTCTTTATGCCAAAGTAGTACTTTATTGTATATATATATATCACATTTTCTTTATACATTCATCTTTTGATTGGCATATGGACTGTTTCCAAGATTTAGTTATTATAAATGGTGTTACCATACACATAGTTATGCATACAACACCGTGGTATGATACTTTTAACTCTTGGGAAGACACCTAGAAGGGGAATACCTGAGGATTCCCCCTACTGCCCTTCACAATGGTTGTAACATTTTACACTCCCACCAGAAATGGAAAAGGGTTCCATTTTCCCCACAGCCCCTCCAGAATTTGTTATTGGTTGATTTCTTGATGATATCCATTCTTTCTGGAGTAAAATGGAATCTCAGTGTTTATTTTGTATTTCTCGAATGATCACTAATGTTGAGTATTTTTCCATGCATTTATTTGCTATTTGTACTTCTTCATCTGAGAATTGTCTGTGCATTTCAGATGTTCATTTTTTGATTAGGTCTTTAAATTTCTGGGGTGGTCTGGTTTTTTGAGTTCTTTATATATTCTAGATGTTTCAACTAGTAATATTTTAAAAGACAACTTTGCTAGTGTTTTTATTGAAATGTTCATAAGTAGTTTGATGAGATTGATACAAACCACCAAAGTACTTTGTTGTCACCCAGTATAAAAGGCAAACCTTCCAGTTCAGAACAGGACACACATCTCCAAGTGATAGAACTAGAAAGATTTTAGAGATGATTCATCCAAGCCCACTAATGACACACCTTGAAAAGCAAAGAGAGACAACGAAGTCTGCTTCAACCCACACAGTTTACTCAAAACAATAAAGGACTAGAATTAAATTCTCTGGAGTTTTAATTTGGTTCTCTTTAATATTGTTTTACTCTTTTCTACATCAAATATTAAAACTTCACTTTCTTTCTAAATAATCTAAGAGGAAAGATTTTTCATGATTAATCTGATGTTCATTAATAACCAGACAGCATTCTGAACAAACAGGACCACTACAAGAAATGAGATCACAAGTCATTACCCAAAATGACAGCTATCAACTTTGTCTCCAAATGACATAACCATAAACAGCATGACTCTTTCCCTTCTTTTTGTGGTTATTCAAAAGTTAAGAAAGCACCGGCCCTTAGGAAACTCCTGGGGGGCAAAAAAAAAGGAGAAAGACAAGATGAATCTGTCCCCTTCCTCAGGTTTATTAAAAAGCAAAGTATGGTAACGAGCTTCTTAAGGGTGTTAACCGCCCCTCTCTCTTTCTCAAACTCTTTTTACTTCCACCCACAAAACACATTTTATAAATAAGATTATTTAGTCACTAAATAAAAGGAAGTAATTAAGACCAGGGGTTAATTTATTTTTTCATATGTTTAAAAAATACTAAATGACTCCAAAAATCACAAATTGACAACAGAAAATTTCAGTATCACATAAACTCTTAAAGCTGGAAAATACCTTAAGAAGTTTTCTAGTTCTCTCATATAGTCTGGCATCTAAAGATACTCTTTTTGTGGGATCCTGCAGCCACTAGAATTCCTCACTAGGGAGAGGGACCAGGGACTGGGGTGTCCAGTTAGTGCATGTACAACAATAATTACTTAAAATCTAACTTCCCATAACTTATATCAGTTAGCCCCACTATTTAGTACAGCCTTTCTATCGGACAAAACTGCCTTTTAATCAGTCTCTTCACTTAAATGTGATCTCTTACTCTTTCAATGCCAGAACCATGTTTTTCTCTTTCCACTTTCCCCAGAAACCACCATATTGATTAGTAAGAGATTCTTAATAAATACTTCTTAGCCTAATGTTTATTGTTATGGGTACATTCTCTAGAAATTTTCAGAATCAAACTATGCTTTCATATGACACCCTTGATATATGAACATATTAAGCCTGTTCCACTGAAATCATTGTCTTCAGAATTGCTTCTGCTGTCAGCCCCCAAAATGTTAAAAGACAGAGAAAAGGACTCCAGTAGATTATAATGAAGTTATTATCTTCCATGATCTCATTTCACATTTGACAGCATTATCTGTATAGTGTCCTTTTCTTATTTAATCTCATACTATTTTTGTACTATGTTGCATATAAGTTCTATTTATTTTCATGTGAATTTATTAAAAGGAAATTCTTCTCATTGTTTGAACCCAAAAACAAACTTTGAATTTGTTTTAAAATTTATATTTCTTGTTACTGAGAACAATTTTTATTCTTTTTGTTTTTATTTTTTAATTTTAAAAATTTAAATCAATTTTAACTGAAACATAGAAACATAAAAATTCCATGTATGTGTAGGGTACATGTAATGTTTTGATACACGCATATGTTGTACAATGGCTTAATCATGTTAAACACATCCACTTATAAAGTAGTTGTAAATAATGATAATGTACTGTATATTTCAAAAAACTGGAAGAAAAAACTTCAAATATTATATCCATTGTTTACTCTTGATTCCCGCTTTTCGCTCTTGAGATTCCTCTGCCTTCCCACTCACAGTCCTCAAAGTTAGTGTGACATTCTACCCTGAAAAAGACTCGAACTGAAGAAAGTGATCATGCTGGTAATACAGAAGCAAAATTTTTAAATTTTAGAGAAAATGGACCCAAAGTATGTCCAAAAGGGATGCAGGCGCAGTCCTATGTAGAGAAGTCCCTAAGTAAGGTAAAAGGTAGAATCCTCACTGTCCCTTTCCTATGCAAGGGCCCATCACCTCCCTTCTACACAAAATCAAATGAGACAAACATAAAAAGGAACATCTTAAAGATTTTTTTTTTGGTACCAGGGATCAAACTCACAACCTTGTGCCTGCCAGGCAGGCACTTAGGCCACTGAGCTAAATCCCTGGCCTAAACATTTTATAGATTTAAAAACTTAAAGCTTTTTATATATGATAGCCAATTAGTGATCTTTCAAATCTAATCTAAGTATTTTCCATAAATATGTTTTATTTTTTTCAATATTCACTTTTGTACCACTTAGCACTATAAGAACTCCAGAATCAATACTAATTTTTTGCTATTTCCTGTCATCAGTGCTTTTATCAAATCTATAATTAAACTCTGTCATGTTATCCTACAAAGCAAAGCATTAGTAAGATTCTCCTTTTCATAGTCTAGGCTTAAATCATTTCACTCATTTAACAAATATGTAGTAAAAATAAAAATTTCACCATGTACCAGGCAAGGTATTTGGTGCAAGGAATATATAAGGAATATATACATACATATATATATATGTATGTATTTTACATAGGGATTATACACACACACACACACACACATATATAGCCAGTATGTGCTATAAATAAAGTACAAAATTACAAAAAGGGAAGATAGGGTGCTGGGAGGTATTAGAAATAGAAGCAAAAGGAAGGAAAATGAGACCCGGAACATAAAATGGATTCAGGAATGATACTTGAAAGTCATTCCACAAAGATTTGTACATTTCCTATGGTTAGATTAGAGTTAACCTTAAATTTTTAAAATCAAGACAAAATGAAAAAAAATCTGATCAATTTCTCAATCAAAAGTGTTTCTCATGTACAAAACATACAACTGCTCAGAAGTTTCGCTCTTCTTGACCCTAAAAGCAGAAAATCATTTTTCCCATGAGTATCCATATGGAAACAAAAATGATCAGTACCTCCCTTGCTTAAAAAAAAGTACCCTTTCTATCTAAGTACTTTCCTATGTATTTTTCCTCTCCCTCAGGAAATCTCTTGAAAATGATACTCTGCTCTTGCCATTTATTCACTTCTTACTCACTCTTCAGCCCACACTGAAACTTTTATCCTCGCTTTTCTGAAACTGCCTGACAAATGAAGTTAATATACCCCATGATTTCAAACTTATCTTTGCTAAAAAATAATTCTCATCTGTCGTACATGTGTCCAGTTTTGTACATGTATCCAATTTTTCTCTTTTTTGAACTGTTTTGCATGTTATAGCCAGAAGAATTTTCACAATAAACTGTCTTGATGTGGCTGCTGTCTGATCAAGGACCTGCTAAAACCAACTTATATCAAAACAATGCTCCTCCCTGTTCTCAAGGGGGTTATTACCTAACTTTTCGCCCAATACTTCAATATGTACTCTCAAGGTCACTCCTGAGGAATGGCATGTTTGGCTGCTTATCCATACTCCGTCGCATCTTTGAAGCCCCAGTGTCCCCATTCATGTGTCCAACTCTGCCTCCTGACTGTGCATCACTGCACATAAGACTAGGTATTACAAGAATGAATTTCTCTATTGATAATTCACTTGTGAAATGCCAAAGCTGGTCTTTTTACTTAATTACTCTGACCTTACAACTGAGTGATGTTTATCTTTTGTTCTTATTGCTAGCACCTCAAGCTGACTTAATTCACTTTTTATTAGTCCAATGCACCCAACCTAGTTCTAGACATCCACTAATTTACTGTCTTACCGAATTTCTGTTATTGATTGCTGCTTTAAACTCTGTTGATCGCATCATTCTAGTTTCACTTGTATTTGTTAGAGACTCTTGATTAGGATTACTCGCTTGTCTTTCTCCTAACTGTTAAGCATCCTGGTTTCATATGCTGAACAACATGTCCACTTCTCAAACCACCATGATTCCATGTCCTAAGAATTAATCAGACTTGAAAGCATCAGGTCTACCTCCTGACATATTCTACACACAAATCCAGAACCCTCACTAATGGGTCAACAACAATATTTATTCTACTCTCACAGATTATTTTCTTGCTATTCTTAATCTTTAGAATGCTATACCTCTTTTCTCCAAAGTCAAATCTATCCTTCAAATGCAAGTTCAGGTCTCACTTCACCCAAAATATTCTAGCTTTTATTACTGTACCATCTGAACATTATAGTGGCCACAATATATACTATACAAAATAACGTCTTACACATCTCTATTTCCCCCAAGAATATAATGCAATTAATATTAATAATTTTGTCATTATATAAAAATATTTAATTTTGACATGATTTAATATTTCAGCACAAAAGACTGACGTAGAAAAGTGTTTCGATATTGAGAAATCAAGTAGAATAAAAAATATCAAATAGATTCTTGAGATAAATTTCTTTCTGAGGGGGTACTGGGGATCGAACTCACAACCTCATACCTGCCAGGAAGGTGCTTAAGCCACTAAGCTAAAGCCCCAGCCCTATATTTTGAGACAGGGTCTCACTATGTAGCTCAGGCTGGCCTTGAACTCACTTTGGGGCCCAGGTTGGTCTCAAATGCATAATGATCCTCCTGCCTCAGCCTCCTGAGTGCTGGGATTACAGGTGTGTGCCACCACACCCAGCCGAGATAAATTTCATTTCAATAATGTTTAAGCTGCATGAAAAATAATGCACCCGGATAATACTTTCTGATGATTTTTAACTTTATTCTAAGAATACTTCTGCCTTTATGAATAGAACCCATAAATTAAATCTAGACTTCACCAATAAATACTATATGATCTAGGACTGATCATTTAATCTCTTTGAGTTTATTTTAGAATATAGAAATAATAATAGATATCCTATCTTCCTCAAGATCGTATTATGAAATGTGCAAGTAACATTAAATAAATTTCATTTAAATTTATTTGAGGAATAAATATAACCATTTAAAAAATGAAAGCTTTCTAGATTATTTTCATCCAAGTTGAAATGACTAAATATGTACATTGAATCAACATACTTCTTCCTGCCTTAGTTACTAATGAATGACCGAGCTTGTTGCTATAAATAAGTGGGCACTAGGATGTCTTTTTAAAAGTACATGCAGCTCAAGATGAGACTTCTTCCTCTTTGTGGTCTCACATGTCTGACCACAACAACTATTTTTAATCATAGTCAGTGCTTTTTAGTGACATCTAACCCCACACATAAGAGTCATCATCCGTATGAGACGTAAAGATGTGTGACATGTCTGATTGCAGTGTATGTGGCTTTTCCTGCCATCGTTGTTTCTTCCTTTACTATTTCAAAATATGCTTTTACTTTGGCAATTTTGAAAACATTCAAATCAGTTCACAATATTGAGAAAGATACAGAGCAGTAGTTCTTCAAGTCTATAAACTTCTTATATAAAACAGGCACTACATGCTGGTGCAGACCCCACAGGACTGCTACCCTGAAAGCCCATTGAAGCTTCCACCCATTCACCACTCTCACTGGAGGAGTTCTGTCATTTCCTCTTTTTCATGTGACTAGCTTCTGATTCATGTTATACCACAGATGCATCTGAATGTCAGGTGTTGTGCATATACTCATGTCCTAGCATTTTAAAATAGAGGAGGAAGTTGTCTTAATTTTTAATTTATGTAGTGAGAGACTAGCTCCATCTTATAAAAGTAGATTCACCAAAGGGTTCAGATACTGAGAAATCAAACAAATACCAACTGAAGACTACCATGGAGGAAATGAAGAGAACTCAAAATGTCTTTTTCTGTTCTTCTTTTCCTAACCAAGTGACTAGTAAAAGTCAATTATCAATATGACAAGTGTGTAGAAGAAAATAGGTATCCAATTGGCTTACAAACAGCCAAGCCCAATTAATGTGTCTTTCAGGCACCAAAATTGCCTTTCTGAAAAATTATTGCTTCCGACATTCCTCCTCCACACTGAGGCAGTGTAGTTCTCCCACCACCACCACCCCCTCTTATCAATAAGCAGCTCAGCAAAGGCATCCAAAGACTTGATAAATGTTGTCATGATTTAACATTTCCTAGACACATCATTTTAGTCGTCAGAATTCTGAATACTATAATTCCTATTTCATGGATTATAAAAATATTTATATGAAATCTCTTCCTAATTAATCTCTCTAATTAAAGCTTAGCTCTAAGATCTTAGAGATGAAAACAACAGTCACTAATGTTTCAGAAAAAATTTCACCATTGACGTTTACTGCAAGATTATACTTGTTTTTAATTATAGTGGCATAGGATGACCCCTAGTGGCTCGCAAGCATATTGTGAAGTCCCTGATTTCATCAATGTAATCAATTTTCAATTTTTTTAAATAAATAGTCATAGTGTCTCCTTTTGTGGATTCTGGAACATTTAAAATAGAAAGTAAATGTATAAAATTTCTCATTTCTTATCACAAAGATAGAAATGCTCAGAAGATTAACCTTCAATTAAGAAATAATATCTATTAAAATTCTACTTAAATAAATCTTCAGATAATGCATTAGTCACCAATCGTAAATAACTAAAAAGAAAGACAAAAATAAAATCATACAAAATCAAAATTTATGCACACATTGTATTTTCATCCCCCTAAAAGTATAGAAATCATTTAACATAAAATTATTAAGATGGAAGTCACAGGTTTATAGTCCTGATTGTGCCACCAATTAACTGTGTTGACCTTCAGCAAACTGTAACCTCTCCATCTTATTTCTATGTCTGGTAATACATGAATTTTGGGATACTTCTCATAAGAGACTAAAAATTTTTCATCACATGATCTTTCTCACCTTGGCTCCTGTTCTGAATCCAGCACAATTTGAAGATGTGCCATCGTAAAAATAGAATATATATATATATATATATATATATATATATATATATATATATATATTTCTCAGTTTTTCTGGCACATGAATTTTCTTCTTGATCATAAATTTAAATCATCACTCCTATTCAATATCACCATTCCTATTCAACCATTAGATAGAACAACTAGACAAGAGAAAGAAATAAAAGGAATAAGAACAGGAAAGGAAGAAGTTAAATTATCTTTATTTGTGGATGACATGATACTTTACAAAGAAGACCTCAAACCTCCACCAAAAGACTTCTAGAATTAATAACCAAATTCACAACTTTGTTGTAGTTATTCATAGTACAGCATGAAGGCATGATATCTTGTCCAAACAATAGTAGCACAAACCTCTCTTTCCACTGAACTAAGGGAAACTAGCTGTACACTAACTTAACTATCTTGTGTATAAATATATTTTTTTCTTTTTTCCCTTTCTTCCTTTCCCCTTTCACTAATCACACTTTGTCTTTTCTTTTGAACAGTTTCTTACCAGTTTGCAATATCTATTGTACATTTTGGATCTTATTTGCTCATTCAGTTTCTCACACTAGTGAGACAATATGATGTTTACATATATGGGTCTGATTTATTTCACTTATGAGTAAAGTCTTGAGTTGCATCCATTTACCTATAAAAATCTCCAGTCTGTCCTTCTTTATGGATGAGTAGCACTCCATTATATATAAAAAAAAATTTTTTATCCATTCAAGGCCCTCTGTTGTTGCTATCATTCATGCTGAGCTGTGAACTCTTTAACCCAAACTTGCCCAAGTAAAATGCAGATGAGTTTTTCTGCAGTTCTCTGTTAACCTCTATCTGCTTGCATATAGATTTTTTTTCCATAAATTACCACAAATAGTGATCAAACTTATTTTATAAATGCAAAATATATTCCAGGGCTGAGATTGTCTTATTTAGCAATATACTCTCCCTGCCTCACATAGTAAATTATTTTGTAAGTAATACCAGAGCAATCTTGGAAAATGTTTTACTTCTTTAATACCTTAAGTCTTTGTTATAAAATACTTGACAATTTACCAATGAAACATATTATAATCTTTCTTAGAAACTGAAAACACATCCCTTACTATGTCTATTTTTAAAAGGAAAACATTTGCTTAGTGTAAGGTAAAGAGAAAAGCTGAATTTAAATTATAAAAATTCAAAATCATAGCTATCTCAACTAACAATTATAAATGTAGTAATCAAACTCGAAGGTGCAAAAAAATCTTTGTTTTTCTGAAAGGAACTTATTTTCTGTATCATTAAGTTTAGACTTGCTAAGAAGTAAACCAATGAGACTTGTAACGACAACATAATTTAAAGCACACAGTCCCAGCAAGACTAAAGCATTTTGTTCCTTTTCTTGTGTGTGGAACTAACCAAAATAGAGGGTGTGTTTCCATTGTCCCTCCCCTTGCCCCTTCTAGGATCAGCCTAAGGTAGGAGGGCACAATCTCTACTTCTAATTGCCTCTCGTGTCTTCAAAAAAGAAATTTTCTGCTGCTACTCAGATTTTCTGCTCCTGTCATAAAAGAGGTGGAAATTTTAGACTTGCCCTCAGAATTTTATCTTTTACATCTTAATTCAAGCATTTAAACTTCAAGAGTCAATAACTATATTTTGTTCCTGTTAGTTTTGCTCTACATTATGTGTTATCCTGCCCTGAAGCAATGAATGCTGTAAGACTGGCTGCCCAAAAGTGGGAGTGGGGTATATGGAGAAAGGTAATGAAATTTCCAGAGAAATAAGATACTTTGCCTACTTCATTAACAAAGAGACAAGTCTTACAAGTCCACCAACATTATCTCTAAACACAGGTAAATATATTAGCTTGAATTACATACAAGTATCAATGTGCTACCCTTTTTGCCTTATACAAAGGCAATTCATCTGGCTCAAACAATGCTAAGCATATACATGTTACAATGGGTCAGTTCATCTAGCTTAATATATTCTTTTTTAGTGAAAATCAAGAAACATTTTGAATCTATACTTCTGTATCAAGAAAGAATGCAGTTCTCTTTATAAAGGTGCCCTATGAGGTTAGGGTTGCAAATTCCTAATTTTTATGAATTTTTATATTTCATAGTAGTCATCTGGTCAGGTTGTGAATAACTAAGAGATAGTTCTGGGTCAAGTACACACTTCAGAGTCAAATATCCGTGGTTCTATTATACTACTCACATTCCAGCATTTGTTAACTATTTAATGTTCCTATACCTTGCCTTTTAAAGTATAAAACATAAGTAACAATAGTATTTATCTCATAAATTTGTTATGGAGATTGAGTTAATATTTGTAAGCATAGATAAGTGCTTACTATACTATATCTTAGATGAGTATTTATTAGCATTGTATTAGTACTATTATTAGATATTCTAGTTTAAATTTTGTCCCCCCAAAATTTATATGTTGAAGGCAAATTTATGGAGACTGAAAGCAGCCATCTGGGCCTGGTGGCTGCACAGGCACCTGTGGGATTTTTTGGGAATGGTGGCTAAATTCCAAAACTGAAGTACAACTGTGGTTGGAGAATTCTATGTATTTATTAAAATCAGATTTTACAGTCAAAAAGAGTTTAATTTTGCAGAACATAAACAACTTCCCCAAAAAAGCCATTAAAATAACTTGATGCTCATTTTTAACAAATAGATATATGCACACATTTTTTTTGTATTTTCATAGCCAGCAACATGGAGCTACAAATACGAGGGTAAAATCTAGAAACAGCATTAAACAGAGAGCTGTTCCCAGGGTAGTTAGTTAACATCTTTCAACATCCATTTTCTTCCAATTAACAAGAGTATCTCTGGTCCTCCTCACTATGGAAACTTTTCTAGTGTTGGATTATGTGTGTGTTCCTTTGTTGTCTGGTAGTTTTCACCTAACAAGTAGCTGATGGACCCAACAGAACTGATTAGCTAATATTCAAGAGTATTCACTGTATTTTACGTACAAGGTGGTGCTATTATTTACTGTGACAAATCTTATATGGGAAATGAGCAAAATTTAACTAGAAAAAGGTTTTCCATGCCCGAGTCATATGTGCATTACAAGAAGGAAAAACAAACTTCCTTCTAGAGTGGTTTGAATTATAAACAGTCACTGACGTGATTCCGATATAATCCAACACAAAAGTTGCTGGCTTCTTCTCTGCCAATTCTGATGAGTACTGCAATAATCTACTCTACTGCTCAGGGAAGAATCTGTTTCCTTTCCAGACTTCATGGATTCCACACAAAAAAGCATTCTGACTCCTCATGAAAACTGAGTCACTGAACCAGAACTTGCATCAATTAAGCAAATTTCCTAGGAATCTCTGAAAACCCTGTTGGGTTCTTTTTTGGAACAAACATTTAAAAGCCAAATATACAATCCACAACTCAGTTTCAGAATTGCTGGCCATTGCTACTTGAAGTCCATACTGTTTCTCTAGCAGAGTCTCACATCGTTTTTCTAAAATTATCTTGCTTTACTATTTCTTTGTTGCTTTCTCTAGTCTACTGTTCTCTGACCTGTCAGGACACAGTACTCTTTTCCACCAATGAGCCTTAGCTACTCTAAGGATAGAAACCATGCCCTTGTTTACCCGGAAATATCCTGTTGAATCCCTTCCACTTTTTAAGGACTTTTGAATGTATTTCTATCATCAGTCAGAAATAATTTATTTTTCCCTTTAGATCTGCTTGTGGATTGCATCCTTCCAACTATATTTATTATGTTCTCTTTTGTTATGCAGTAATTCGTTCATCAATCTTATTCCTCATTATATACTATAGGCCTGTAACTATAACAGATATTATAATATCCTGTGTTCTCTGTTTTACCCCAACCTCCAAACCCACACAGTATCATTCTCAGAATTAGAAAGTTTTCAATAACATTAATTAAATCAAATGGTAATAATTATGCCATCCTTACCTATAATTATAAGTTTCAAGTATAATATCAGTTTAAATAGCAGAAACAATTACCTGGCAAGGTTTATCTGGTTTATTCATTTAAAAAAAAAAGTATGTATTGTCAGTGAAAGAAATTTCTCTGTACAAAATGTATCTCTTTGCAATGTCTCTGTGCCAATATATCTACCAACATCCTGATCTCTCATTTTTACAAGTGCCATCCACATTTGGAATGATTCTTGTATCACTCTAACTTCTGAAGTACAAAGCTAAATGGCACAGGTGATAAGATACACCTCAATTATGTAGTTCATGCTGGAGGACCTAAGCATGCTGCTTGTCTGAGTTTTAGACGCCTTATCACAAATATGAAGACCAAAATAACAACCTCCCAATGGAAGGCTTACATGGGAAAATGTATTTAAGATACTCTTTACAGTACATGGCATATTAAATGTACTTCAATTATATAAATATTTATCAAGTGTCCACTGAAGGCCATGTACTGACTTGTTTTGAGGAACTAACAATAGACAGGAGAGACACAGGCCCTATTTTCAAAGAACTTCAAGTCTCATGAAAAAGATGGATGATTCCACAAGCACATGTATGCCACGTGACAAGCTCAGTAATACAAAAGTACAGACAGTGTGCCATTAGGATACAAATGAGGAAAACTATGAAGTCAGAAGACTCACTCTTCCACTTTCCTCAAAATTGCAACCTAAATTCTAAAATGTAGTAGTTGCAAAATATGGTCATTATTAACAATAAGATTGATGGTAGTTGATGGTTCAGTGGTAAGACACTGACACCAGGAATGTACAGAAGTATCCTGCTTTCCACGTTCTAGAATCCACAAGCCCACTCTTGTGAAAAAAAAATCAAATCTATATACAAATATCCATCCTTTAGATATGTAGGAGAGCCTAGGATAAAAATATAATCATTACATGTGTCATGTATTTGCATATTTTTCCTATTTTTGGTACCAACACAATTCAGTGTGAAGAGACAGGGATGGATTAGTAGTTTCTGCAAAGCAGATGTCCTCATGGTGTTTCTTAAGCCTGTTTTCTTTATTTTCTAAAATAGCATGCTAATTTTAAAAGGCAATAATAAAAGACATGCAGGATTGTGAATGGAAAAGTTTCAAAGCTCACATGGCAAATTTCTCATTATAAATGGCCTCTGGGGAGTGATGAGAAACTGGCATGGTTAACTTACAGTAAGTAACCTTGATAGACCAGAATATTGTAGAAGAGAAAATAACATGCATTTAGGTAAACAAAGTCTACCGGCTTCACTGAAACATGAATGACAGCAACAACAGAGGGCCTTGAATTCATTCCCAGGTGTCTTGTGCTTTGTCTCTGGACAGAGTTGGCAGAGAGCTGCAGAAGAAAGGTACAAAGTCCCCAACCCTTCCTCAGACTGCCATTCTTCCTCTTAACTCACTTTGCTCTTCTCAGCAACCAGAAGATGGATGAAATACATGTTCTGACATTTGTTTCCCTTTAGGTTAAAATCTAAACATCCTGTGTAAGTGCAACTTAGAAAACACATTTATTCCCCTTAGACGGTCTTTTACTTCTAATCAGTACTACTTATATTCATTTAAAATACTGCCCTATTCTACAGTCAAAATACTCTGTGCCTTCTGGATGCTTGGCAAATGTACATAGTTACCATTATGTTTCCGTAAAAGCATCACCCTCCTATTTATTCCCATTTCTCTCACTTGGATTCACTGCAAGTGTGAATAATACACTCTCCAAATGAGAGATGTGATCATAAGGCATAATTTAAGTCTTCTAAGTCATTAACTGGAAATAATAATGAAATTAAGTGTTGTAGTCAGGGTTTATAAGAGAAACAATTTAATACAGGGAATATAATTTATAGAATTATTTTATAATATTCACCCAGAGTCAAATGCACAAGAGTGTGGGAGATCTCTCCACACACTAGAGACCCAAAGAATCCAGCTAAGGGCCTGGATTCTTTGCCATGGCAATGTCCTGCATGCATTCAGCTGAAGATCTAGAGCCCATAACAATGTCCTCCACAAGTTCAACTGGAGGCCTACAGCCTACGAAAATGTCTCATAGAACTCTGTATCAAGGATCTGCACTGGAAAGGCCCAATGGTCAGTGGTGGAAATTACAAAGTCTGTGCCAGTGGGATGAAGGATCTGTGCCAGCAGGATGAGGAATCTGCACTGGAGCAAGGAAGCAAAGCTCAAAGTAAAGACCAGAGCTCCCCCGAAGAGCTACAGCCATCCTCAGTGACAGCGAGAACCCAAGCTCCTCTGATGATGAGAAAAGCTAAGCTCCTATCAGGAAAGCCAGCATGACAAGTTTCTCCAGGAGAATCAACAGCACTCCTTCTTCCCCTCCAGTTCTTTTTATGCTGTTGGCAATAATCCTTAGGTGGGCCTTCCACACCCAGCACCACACTGATTCAGTTCAGCTGGGTTTTACAAGTTGACAACTGGTTAATTCACCACATTAAGTATCATTAATTAATTTAAATAATACAAAGAAAAAAATCATTTAATTCATTTTCCTCTGCTTCTACACAACTCTAACATACATATATAGAATTATGAATTATCTATGAGGTATTAACGTGGAACCAGCTTTGACTTAGTTCATATTGCATATTAAATTTAAATGTTTTAAGACAAATTCTTGAATTCTTTTAATTGATGCTTTAGCTCTTGGTCAGTGACAATAAAATAAAAATTTTCCCCTTAAAGAAACTGGAGTCTCCTCAAACATGAATTGTTGCCACCTCCTAGAAGATTGACAAAATCCTGAAATTAATCTAAGTAAGAGCCATGTGACATTGAGTCTCAATTTTCTCCTCTGAAAAAACAAAACAACAAAAAAAGATAATAACATCTGCCTCAAGGTTGTTGAAAGGATTTAGGTAAAGTTCCTAGTTCATTGTGTACATTGTGAACCCTATATAAATGGTAGACATTATCATTATCATTCTAAATAATAAATACTTCATAGTAATCTTGTGCAATAGAACTCCTCAAGCATACGCATAATGAATTTGACTCCTTAGAAGACATAGGAGATAGAAAGGAAAAGCCTGGATTCAGAAGCTAATTGACCTAGTCACTAAATGTGGTTCTATACATTTGGCTGCAAGCCCTGGGTCATTCACTACCATTTTCTATTTCAATTTTGTCATCTGAAATTTTGAGTAGTCATTCTAAATTGTTTGAAATGTTCCAAAGGCTCACAGAATGTCACATCTAGATTAAGCAGGGCCCATCTATAACACTGCGAGATCAAACATCTTGTGTCCAACCCCATTCTTAACTTTGTGATAGAATAACTAGATAATTTACTGGTGCTTCTGCAGGGAGGAGGGTGGTTACTGCACATGATATGCCTCCCTGGAGATCTGCCACCAGAACACTTGAACTCTTAAACTTTTTCAAACCACATCCTCCAAGGCAGCTAGACACCAAGTTAATTTATTTTTGCTGAAAGAAACAGCATTACTGCACAATTGATAAAGAAACTATCTCTTAGAGGCACAGAACACTTGACTGATGCTATCACACTGAAACTATTCACAGAGGAAAGCTAGTATGGAAATAATTCTGATAAATAATCTCAAACACTGAAAGTCAAGTGTCTCTCTATTGAGCACCAGTGAGTCAAGGGCAATGTAATTCTCTGCGTTTGATTTATTCATCGAACATCCTAGGTAGGTAAATTGCTAGTGACCAGGCCACTTTGACAACCTTGGCTACGCATCTCTCACCTAGAGACTGCTGGGCTTTCTCCCTCTGACAGCCTGCCTGCAGCTCTGTTCCCCCGACACCATCTCACCACTTCTGCTGTGTGCAATGCAACATTCTCATTCACTGCACTGAGAAACAGCACGATCTACAGCACCATCAATGTCTCTCCACTAACTGCAACTTCATGGTCAAATGCCCTCAGCCAAAATGTTAGGAGATTATTTAAATAACTTTCCTCAGCCCTACAATAGAGATACCATTTTCCACAATCCAAATTGAAATGTCGGCAAAATTTGCCTTCTGGTATCTATCTCCTGATATTTTATGTACCTTCCAGGAACACAAGCTAAATAGTTTAAGGAACTCAATACAAATGAAAATGAAGGATGCTTTGTTAAAAATGATTGAAAATTTTAAGACAGTGAAAATAAGGCACTTAAACCTTTGGGCCCTATATGGCTGTAAGACATGCCGTATTCATACATAGCCAAATCAGTGTTTGTTCCTAGGTTCTAGATACCTCTACATATGTAATGTTTGTATATTCTGTTGTCTTCATCAACCACAAAGTTCTTCCTCTCTCCCAAAGCAACTTCCAGAAATTTTCATCAATCCTTTACCTCCTTAGGTTTATATTGGCACTTTCTAGTTTCATCGCTCAACCTTTCAAAGGCCAATCCTCAGTAAGTTAACTCACTAGGCTCACAGTGCTTTATGCTACCTGGGAAACCTGATTCTTACCTTTTTATTCAAGTATGGCTTCCGAAGCCTTGGTTAATCCATTACTAATTGGCCAGGGAAACCCTATGTATGTGGTCAGTGTGGATCTCTGTACTGTAGCTGTCAAATAGCTGCATGTGGTCCACCTAGAAATAGGACTTCACCCTGGACAAAGATTCTTCAGCAGAGTAAAGGTCTCTTTTCTTCAGGATAACAGCTGAAACCTCATTTCCCATTGTCTAGGAGCAATAACGCATCTGTAGGCTTAATGAATCTTTGCATTAGCAGAGAATGCAGCCTGAATCAATAAACTGCAACCTAAAAATAAAGCCATATGGTCCCTTTGGAATAATGCTTGACTTAAAACAGACCTAAGTGGAATATTCCTTAATTACTACTGTTTCATAATAGTTTGTTGACCCCTTTTTAGGGGCATTTTTATTCTCCAGCGTATTTCTAGGCATTGCACTCAAACAATTCAAATCTGCTTCCAATTTGCAGATAACATCATTCGTTCTTCTAAACAGTGCTGGCCCTTGGCAGAAAGTAAAAATAAAAAATAAGAAATATATTATTAAGTGTACTATTGTTTACCTGATCAGATATAAGTAGTGTTTTGAACTGCTAGAGATGTTCAGAAAAGTTTAGGTAGCTTTTACTTGTCATCAAATTCAAATGCTTTTTGCTTTGTCATATGCTTAAGCTGAATTAGAACTTTAGAGGAACTTTCTTAGAGGAATTCTTTTGTTAATAAATCATTATTTTCAATAATGATAATCACCCCCTAGTCAATATTTTTTCTGCTACATATTTTACTATATTCTCATAGTAAGCAGCATATATCGTGTTCTTTCAAACATGATACCTAAATTTCACAATCTGAGCCAGATAAATTAGATTTAAAAGCATAACATTCATTCATCTCAATAGAAACCAGGTGAATAACATCAAGTAGAAAAACCATGTCTCAATATGGAATTAATTAATTACAATGACTATGATACAGCAAAAATGGAACTGATTTCATGTAACCAGAGAGTCTGCGTCCATGTCTTTCTAATAAGAAAAGAAGGCCAGCTATTCAAACACATATCCAGATGGTAAGACATATACGATTCATCAATTTTCAAAAAGAAAAACAGAAAAAAAAGTAAGAGACTTTATAGTAGAAATGCACAGAACTCAAGTCAGGAGGTTTGGATATAGTCTTAGTTCTACCATAACTACCATGTAATTCAGGGCAACACAAAATCAGTTTTTTTTTTCAAATACATGAAAGTCTTGCATTATATTATCTAAATTTTCTTTAAATTCTAAATATCTGTAATAGAACTTCTGCTTTAAAATAGGCTGGGGAAAGCATTTCCTGATTCAAGTTCTTCCACTTCCTGTATAGGCAACCAACATTTAAATACTATAAAAATATCTATTATACTGCAAAAGTTGTCTTTACAACCTTGATCAGCAAGGTATAAGGAAAGCAAATATTAATAATTATAAATTTCACAATTCTATTTACTTCTACCTACTTACTGGGAGAAGTAATAAAATAGGAAAATTTCCCACTGATTGTTGTGGGTGAGAAACAAAAAGACATTTTTTTCTAAATTACTATATTTGGAATTTTTCCCATAAAGTTAAACAAGTTTCATGTAGATATTGTATTCTGTGGTATTTTAACATGTATCGGGAAAAAAGTATCTCTTTTCAAACAAAACGCATCTTTATTATATCTTAGTCTCTCTTGCAGTATTCTATTCTTCCCCTTTTTTCAGCTTCATCTATAAAAGTCAAATAATCTCTACTGGCTCATGCTGTACATTTAGAATGTCTTACGCAGTTCTGTGCTTTCAGGATCATACTCATTTAATGGTGATCATTCTGCATTTTCCTTTGGATATAACTTTCGTTGACAAAATTACTTTCTTTCATATAAAAATGTTTTAGGGATGCACCTTCTATATCTGAATTTTTTATTTGATATACTAGTTTTTGAGCTATTAAAGCAAGTCTCCAAATAGTCAAACTTGAAGGGAGAAAACATCTATATTTTTAACAAAGGAAAGTACTGTATATCAAAATACATTTCTGAAGTTTTTAGGTTGCAGTTTTTTAATTCTTTGCCTTTTCCAAACATTACAGTTTTTTATACAATCTTATTTGAATATCATGTTCTTTCAGAGGTTTTAAGATACAGCTTCATAATGTTATTTTCATATCCTGAAGATAAATGTTTGCTCTGTATTTTATTCTAGTTCCCTATTTGACAGTTAACAAGGACTCCATTGTTCAAATTCACATGTTTTATGAAAATATATATTTGTATAAATTATACTTACAAAGCTTAGTATTTCCAGGTACATGTCATTACCAATTCATCCATAGGTTATAGAAAGGTTATAGCAGAGAGACAGGATTCTCTCTTAGGAAGGTATAAGATAGGAGAAAATACATAATACTTTCTTCCAAACTCCACTCCATAACTTTTTTTGTAATTAAAAACTGGCTATAAAGAACATTAAGAGTAGTTTTTATTTTGGATGAATCTTTATCAGAAAGGGAATACACTGACTCATTCATCAAATATTTTTTTAATATCTACGACAACGGTATTAAGGTTATGTCTACATGTGCAATTGAAGCATGCATGAGAAAAGTGAGAGGACAGAAGGAATGCAGGCAAATCCCAAGCTCTATACTCATAGACTCCATCTACCAGCTAATGGAAGTATCCACTTCTTCCCAAATTTCCCTTTCCTGAGTCACTGTCTGGCCACCTACTTCTTCTCTGAGTCACATAGGCTTCCCTGAATGGATTGTATATGGGCGTTCAGCACCATTCACCATTGCCCTGGGGACAAATTCGTTTTAAGATTAAGTCAACAAGTTTTTAAGTAGTGATTTTCAGAAAAGTGAATTTAATATTTGTAATAGGAAAAAAATGGGAAATGCAGCATGTTTCTCTTCATTTTTCTTTGCAAACAGTAAAAACGACCAGTTTAAATTAAGAATAAAAATCATGAATTAAGTGATCTAAAACTAGACAGGTCTCAGCTTTGCAACTATGCATCAATAAACCCTGTATATTTAAGACATACTTACTTAAAAAAACAAATAATTATGCTTTCCATCTGTGATAACAAAGAAAGACTGAAGTTCTAATTTTCTTGATATTTTATTACATTTGGTTTTATCTGACATATATAACATTATTTCATACAAAGTAGAAAAGTAATACAGTAAGGTAGACAGATATTTTTAAATTTCTCTGGAAGAAATCTAGAAATGCTAGGGGACAAAAAATGAACAGCAAGTCTTGTAAGGGAAATCCCCAAGGAAAAAACAGGCAGAATCCTAAACCAGAATAAATACTTAGCTTTGAAAGTACAGCAGAGTTCAGAATTTTCTAATCTCAGAGTTCTGAGATTATAAGAATCATTTGCAAGTAAGAAAACATGATCTACTGCTGCCATAAATTGAGTCAGGGATCCTTAAACTGCTATACCTTCTGTTAAAGACTAGATAGGAAAAACTAGTCACCTGCAAAGACTAATGACAAGGAGTCATGCTTATTTCAGCATAATACCAGGTCCGTGCTGTACTGGGCTTCTAATTTAAATTTACCTTACCCTGGGACAAATCAGCCCTGGGATAGTCCTGCTGAGGCTTCTTGACAGAGTCAATGCAAATCTTTTTCAAAGGGATGCATGGTCAACCTAGTCCTCAGATGACTCCACAGATTAAAAGATGGAATGTACCCAAAAAAGCAAACACACAAAATCAGTCAAAATTAAATAACTCTGGACTGTCTTTTTTTCTGAGAAAAGAATACCACCTTCCTAACAATGTTAATGTTGCCTCAAATATATCAGAGGGGAAAGATGAAATTCTACCTGATCCCTTGAAATCTGGTAAGGAAGAGAAAGTAGAAGCCAAGTAGGGTCATACTTTGGTATTGGGCTGCTGTGAAAGTCCAGTTTAGTACTTGACACATTTTCATGTGAAAACTTTGTCCTAATACTTGTGGTTTGTTTGACATTCAATGCACCACCCAGAACTTAATCAGTGTCCATTGTCCCATAACTCGCCACCTTTTCCAGCCAAAACAATTTGTTTAGTACAGTATTTGTTTTCGGTACTCACTGTATCTCCCAGAACTAATTAATGAGTAGTGAGTTATCACTGTAGGACCGTGGTTATTTGTCAATTCTAGGCTAGAGATCTAAATTCTGAGAGAATTACTGCATTAACCTTATGGGAGGATGAAGAGAATAGATTTAGAGCAGCTACTAAAGGAAATTAAAAATTATTGACAATTGTCTTAGTTATTTTTCTCTTGTTGCTGAGAAAAACTACCCAACACCCAAGGTTAAAAGGGGAAAGATTAATTTAGCTCACAGGTTTTAGAAGTTTCAGTAATTAGCTGACTCCAAGGCAGAGGGGCATGCACATGGCAGAGGGTCAACCATTCATGGTAGCAAAATACAGCAAAAGCAAGCAAGGGAAGGGGGATACAAGCCTCTTTCTGCCTTTTTTATTTTATCCAGACCGCTGGGATTAGGGCAATGTCAATCCAACCAGTTGACTGATCCAGCAATCGCCCATCCTTAATCCCACCACCCTTGATTTTAGCAGTGAACCATGAATCAATCACAAACCAGATTCAGCTACTTCTGAAAAACTCTAAGACTGCAGGAGGCTTTGGGGAACATCTAGACACAAAACATAACAACAATTAGTAACTAAACTTTATAAGATGGTGAAGTTGTGATTATAATTAAAGGTATCTTTAAAAATAATTGTTTGAATAAAATCAGACAAAATTGGTTGTTAGTCTTAGCTACTATTTAAAAATGCATCTTGTGAGATCAAAAGTGGTACATACCCAGTAATCTAATTTATGTTGCCACACAAAGTTAAATTGTCTCTACTTGGGAATAAGGCAGAAGGTATGACTAGAAGGTGCGTCAAGTTTTAGGGTTGCAGAGTTTTAGGCCACACTCATAACAGGTGAGCACTGAGCCTATAAAGAGGTTGTTTTTCAAAGATGAGACATGAGAAAGAAATTGAGCCAGAGAGAGCAAAAAGGAAAGGTTTACAGACTCAGATCCAGAGCAGATTCCAATAAGACTACAAACAGTGACACAAAATGTTACCTGCTAGATACATTTCACTAAGAATTTATGTTGCTTGTAGAGTATATTGAAAAGTGCCACTTTATGAGGAAAAAGCAATAACCATACAATATCAATAGGATGGAGTGTAAATAGTTGGCTTATTTCTTAAACCACCAAAAAAAAAGTTGTTCTATTTCTCCATTCTGTAGAGAAGACATAAATGGCAAATCTTGATACCTATACTTAATATTTGATTATTGTGTTTTCATGATATTAATTTTGAATTTTTGCCATACAAAAATTCAGTGAACATTAACAGTGAACATTTAACTCATTACATACTTTGAACTTGGCTAAAATTGAAATACAGGAAACGTGCTCAAGAGAAAGATGATCACAGTTAATCAGAAAGATTTAGCCTCTTAGAGGAAGGGCATGAACAAAGGTAAAAATGATCTTTTCACGTGTCCTGATCCAAAAGCTCTGAATCAGTGTGTTTACTTATAATTGAAGAACTACATTACTTTGACCCTTAATCAAGCTTCTTCCACATTTACTTCAAGGAAACAAAAAATACTTGAAAATCTGCTACAGCCTCTACATTTTGTATTGCAAACATTTAAGCACTACCTTGTACCTCTCCTTCAGCTACTCATCACTCCGCTGCTTATTTCTCAATCCTTGCTGATACCTAATTTTCATTCTGTAGGCAGATGTTCATATTTGATGCCTTTGTAGGCTTTGAAACCTTCACTCTTTTAGGTTATTAGTTCCAGTATGTTCCTGTCACCTTCTTGCATACAAACCTTGAAAAAAGGAAGATATTCCTCAATTCTAAGAAATCATTAGGTGGAGAAAGGGGGTTGACTATTACATTGAAAATTCCCTGCAGATATTCACCATTACAGTGTTGGCACGTTCTGAGTTATGAAAGGAAACTGGACAACTGGCAGCTATTGAAAAGGGTTGCTAGCAAGAAACAACCCAGATCCTTCCCGTTTTCTAAACCCTGCCCTTTAGTTCCTGCTTCATGTCTATGTTTATTGAACTTCTGACCTTAATTGCCTTGTATAATCTCATACTTATCATTGATTGATATATTCAATTTCTTTAGGTTTGAACATCAAAAATCATTTTCTGCTCTTTATTTCCTGCTTCATGGCTACATTTATTGAACTCCTGACTTTATTTGCCTTTTATAATCCCATACTTATCATTGATGGATATATTCAATTTTCTTTAGGTTTGAACCTTAAAAATCATTAAATTCTAATAAGGATAATTTCTTCCTCACTGGGTTCCTGAATACTTTTAAAAATACTCCATCAATTACATTCTGATCTTTCCAGTCCTAGTCTAGCATCTCTCCATTCCCACCACTCTCTTTCATACACTTACACACACACACACACACACACACACACACACACACACAGAGTTGGATTATGTATAAGACAATAGCATTAACAATCTCACCATATTCTGCATTCTTTAGAGGTCATCACAAGCACTGGTTCAGTCCAGATTCTAACAGGCATATTATCAAACTAAAAAGTAAAGAGTCCAAACACTGTCTTAGCAGGCCAAATGAAGAAATTAGAAAGGTTCAACCACAAAAGAGACTTTTTTAGATCCTTCAATACTAAAACTTCTTAGTAATTTGACTATTCTAAACATGCTGATTTTAGTACTTCTCAATAATTTGGTAGCAACTATCAGTCATCATAGCCTACTTATTTGTACTCAGTTCTCTTTTTATTTTTTAAAGGGATTTTATCTTATTCTGTCCATTTTCTATAACCTGAAAAATACATTATTTTGGAAAAAATGTTTTGACTATTACATTGAAGATCTCATGCAGTTACTGCTGCCAATTATCTGATCCCTTCAGATGTTCTGAGAGTGGTAGATAAAACATCTTTATCAGCAATGCATTGCAGTCCCACAGCACTAGTTTCCATATTCAACAAAACCTTTCTTTGCATAGATATGCGTCTGTAAAAAACAGAACATTCAAAGGGAGTCCAGTGTGCCATTGAAGGTAATTATAGAGATTGTAAAGTCTTTTTGTGCAGGAAAAACAAAATGCTGCTTGATGTCTCATAAAATTTCTGAACCTGATTTCAAAAGGATCACAAGAAAAAGGAAATAAAACTCACCATGATAGACTCTTCTACAGGTTATATTTGTAAGTATGAGAGTCTGTGAAAAATTTGGTAAGTACAAGAACGTTAGCTTGATATAAATGACTAGTAGATAATTTCAACAACAGGACTGATAGGAATATTAGCAATATTTTTCTAAGGAAAAACAAAACTTGTAAACATGGTTTTTTTTGCCTTGGTTACACTTTTCTATACTTAAAGTCACCTTATATAAAAAAATCTTTTAATTTTGGAAATAGAAGAAATTATTAGTTTTGAAATATGTCTTCTCATTTTACATGTTTTTATGTGTACATGTGTGTATACATTTAGTTAATAATACAAAATCAGACACTTTAGAATAGTTTGTATTATAAAGTCATTAATTCCATCAATTTATTAGCTGTGTGGATCCCAGGTATGGATAGCTATAAGGTTTATCTGAAGCATGGTTAATCTTGATGTTATGCAATTTATCCATGTTGTTCATAAGTAAAACAACACACAAATTACTTGGTTTTATAAAGGACACATGAAATGCATGGGTATGGCAAACAAAATATTGCTAAAATGTAAATTTTTCTAGATTTTTCTAATTTTTATGCAAGATACTACATTATAAAATAAAGGGACATACTAAATGTTTCTTTACAGATACAGCATATGAAAAGAAAAAGTTTATTGCTTTCCTACCAGGCTTATTTAAATATGTGAAAAAATTTACAAAAATTCTTTTATTTTTCTCTAACTTGAAATTTTCATTGAAATGTTGAAGGAAACATGAATTCCTTAATGTCATAATGTGTCATAATTAATGTACTTATAACCATTCTAAGGTTCTATGAATAAAACATTTTTTTGCTCTTTTAAATAATTATCAGGAGAAAAACTGGAGCCAAAAATCATAATGGAAAACTAAACTTATAATACTCTATACATAGATTATTTTTTAAAGTACATCTTAATTTTACCAAGAGTGTACTGAAAAATAAAGATAAGCAAATTAATCCTTTTATGTCTAGTGTTCAATTTTTGGAATGGCACATAACAATGGAACATAATAAAAATTTTTCTCTTCCAATTTTTGTTCCTTCAATTTTTTAGGTAATATATATATAAATTTGAAGCTAAAATCCAAAAAACTTACAATGTTTAGCATAAATAGACTACTCCATCATGTTAAAATAAATATATTTCAGTAAAAAGCACTGGAAAATACAAATAAAATATATTTATGTACACATTCTTATAATAATCCATGACACTAATCCTAGATAAGGGGTTAATAAATCAAACATTAGGATGACAATGTTCCAGCATTTATAAAGTGGAAAAATTATTTACTTAAAACCTAAGACAGGGTATTTATAGAAATCCTTGCCGAATATGTGTTCTCTAGGAAGCTCACACTGATCTCTTTGTTTTCATTTGTTTTATTTTTAGCTTAATGGAGTGTTTCTACATATCACTACCATCAACATGAGGAAAAAAAGATTTTTGTTAATTTGAATCTTGGTGAGTTTATCTATAATATAAACCAGTTTTATATTGTATCATTTTAGGTCATTATATACTTGGAACTCTCTTTTGGTCAAAATAGAATTGTAGTTCTATGGAATCTTTGAGACTAATATTTATTTTCACTTGCACACTGATTTATTTGAAGAATATAATTTACCAACAGAGGTCCTTAGCTATATTTTTCTAATAAAAACAAATTTAAATTTATCAATAAAACATATTAATCAAATCTTTGTCATGAACAACAATGTTTTGGAAAATTAGAATTTATCATTTTTAGAATTATCAAAAATATCTTAAAATTTCTTAATTATGAATGTGCTAGTAGTTGACTCTGTTGGTCCATATTTTTGCTGTAAATTATAGATGGAGATGTATTATTTAATGCTAAACATTGTTGAATGCAGTATTGTACATACTTTTAAGCTACTATTATTTTAGAAATCCTTTGTCCCACAGATTGAGAATTGTATGTTCTTCATTTTGTAGATGAAATCCCAAAGACTGCATTTTCTCATTTTAGCGGTATGAGAATTTTAATTTCTGTTCCTCCATCCTTTTTCCATTTTCCAAAATTACTTTGAAATATTTTGTTGTTGTTTCTTTCTCCTTGTTAAATCTCCTTTTCTTTTATGTTTAAGTCTTGTATATACTTGTCATATAATTTTACCAGTGTTTTGGCTAGAAGTAATAAACTCAATAGGTCAATTTGACATTTTTACTTGAAACTAGGTTAAGTATTTGTGAATTTATTTCTTTGTTTCAGTGTAAGTGAATCACAACGGATATTCTAAAATATTCCAGCAGAGTAGTGGTGCATGGTGATTGGGAATCCAGTAGTAACTAACAGAAACATTGACCTATGGATGGGTATTCAGTTCCAGAAATCTTAGTGGACAGGCAGCAAACCACTAGCTGCTGGGCAGTGTCAAGCAGCAGAACTCCAGTCACTGGCACAGAATTCCAAAAGTCCTATTTCTTAAGGAACTGGAAAATCAGAAAACCTGAACCAGAAAGCCTGCCTCTGAATCAGTCATGTAACTGTGCACAGGGCTGCTACTAGTGTATACAACCTTTGCTGCTGCAATGAGAGAAAAAGTAGCTATTTTGCTACATGAATAGTCCTATTTGGGATCTCTTATCTTGACAAGGATGATTTGTAAAGATCTCATTTCTCTCTCCTTTGCGATGAAACATCTCTGTAGAGGGAACCACCTGGATAGCTGTACCTAAGGGGATGCTCTGGTTGTATTGTCTTCTTGTCCTTTTCCCCTCAGAACTTCTGTCAAATAAATCCCACCTGGTGGCTTAAACCTCTCACAGAGATACACATGCCCACATGTATCTCAACCCCTGTAGAAGATTAACCTAATTTTAAAACTGAGAACTATCTACTAAATAGGTCCTGGGACCTATCACTAAAATACTGTGTGAACAACAAAAATATAGGAGCAACAAAAAATGAAGAGGCTTTGTTGCAGAGAGTATCCATACATATTGAAGAATGAATAAAGTTAATGAAGAAAACTGGTAGGATCTAAGATGAAATTTTAAAAAAAGAAGGAATGTAATCTGCCAGAAAATTACATTTCCTGTATGTAAAAAAAAAGCTTAGGAAATATTTCCTGAGTAACACTGTACAAGAAGGAAGTAAAGGAAAGGAAGATCAGATAAACTGGAATAGAAAGTTTTGCATACATTTATTTTTCTAGTCGTTACAGTTCCATTTGAGAGAATAGGACATTGAGGATCTGAAAGTTTAATTAACATGTGCAAGGTCATACAGCTAATAAAAGCCTGAACTCAAGTGTATGTTTATCTGATTGTAAAGCCCAGAATTATTTGCATGTACTCTCTCACCTCTAGGGAGCTGTGGGAAACCCCTAAATTCTAGTGCATCCAGAAATTACCCTCGCCGTGCTTCTGACCACAGCAAGCGTTACATACAAAACATGTGCTTTTGCCAGACAATTCCTTTCAGTTATTAAATATGGCAATGGCATACATCTGAGTTATAGAAATCACCAACAAAATATTAAAATGTGTATACAAGTTTCTTTCAGATAAAGTGAGAAGACAAGGGAATATAAAACCTATTGTCAAAGAGAGAGGGTAGAGGGCAAGACAGGTCCCAGTAGAAGACGAAGATGACTAGTTATACTGACAGGCTATATGAAGGAAGTAAATTCTTTATTGCCCTCCTCCACAGAAAATGAGCAATACTCATTGGGTACTACATCTTATACTGGGTCAGACTGAGGAATCTTGACACTTGAACTACCTTAATGTTGTTCAGGATATACAAGTTATACAAAGGATCATTGTGAGCAGTCAATGTAATAGTTTCCTTAGTCTCACTTATTTCAGTGTTGGTCATCTTTAGTTGTATTTATCTTTGTATTAAAAGGTTTTTATTTTGATCACACTGTTTAAAGACTGCAAAAGATTACTATTACCAACAACAGAGATCAACATCTTTAGTCTTACATTTAAAGTCATCTAGAATTTCACTGCACACATAAACATATTCCTAACACAAAGTCTTCCTTTCGCTCATGCTACATTGAAACTATACTTACTTTCAAAAGTCTTAATTAATGAACTAACCTATTCACTTTTACTTGTTCCTCCTTTAGATACATTTAGCTCCGTAATCTTCCTCACTTACAGCAGGGATCCATATTTAAAAAATCAAATGCATCAGAATATACCTTTCATAAATTCTTATCTCCAAACCTCCAAATGTACTTGAATTAGTACTTAAAATTTCTTCAATCCATTCTGGTTATAAGAGAACAGTGAATTTTTTAGTGCTGCTACTTCTACAATGTCCCAGTCACTACATTCTGAATTCTAACCCACCTTTCTTTATCTAGAACTTAAAATACTATTGATTTTTCCCTCTTTCTCCTGTATCTTCCACCTCTGTCCATGGCTACCATCTCCCATCTTCAAGATGTAGCACTCACATTGAAGACTTTAACGATATTCCCTAAAGGTAAGGAGGCCAGGATGATCAAATGGCATAGTGCTGCCTCTCTGTTTCTACTGTATCATTCTGTCAACATCTTTCACAAAACAGAGGGAGGGAGGGAGGAAGGGAGAGAGAGACAGAGGAAGAGAGAGAGAGAGAAAAGGAGGCAGAGAGAGAAGGAAGGAGGGAGAGAGAAAGAGGAGGGAGAGAGAGAAAGAGGGAGACAGAAAGAGAAGGATGCAGAGAAAGAGAGAGAGAGACAGAGGAGAGAGACAGAGAGACAGAGAGAGTATAAGTAGCTCCACACAAGCAGCTCTCCTTGTCTTGGGTTCTATCTTGTTTCCGCCCTTCCTGCTGCACTGAAAACTACTCTTACTGTGGTCATCAATGATCTTCTTGTTAACAAATCTAACAACATCTTTCAATCTTTTGGTTTTTTATTCTCTTCCCAGTTTTTAACTCACAACTAGTCACTCTCCTTTCTGATAAGCATATTCTTTGGTTTCTGTAATGTCATATTACTCTGGTATTGTCCTGAAAGTTCCTCTTTTACAGTACTTTTCCCAAGTTTTTGTGTTCTTCAGTAATTAATCTCGGGTTATGTCTCTTCCTGAGCATTTTATATTTTTAGTTCTTTTAAGTGTTTATGAAAACTGACCACCTATACTTTGAAGCCTAATCTCTCACTCCGTATTTTTCCCTTTCCTTCTTTCACTTTTACATTTGATCAGAAAGTTCTAATAGTTCTCGCTCCACAAGACCTAAAACCCCTCCCCTCCATCTCCACTCTCACCTCCTAATCATCCTTCACCTGAACTCCTGCAGTTGCCTCCCGACTGTTCTGCCTGATTCCACTCTTGTCATACTATGATCTAGTCTAGTCACAAAACCAGTTTCAAATGTTAATATGGCTATGCTGAATTTTAAAACCATCAATGATTTTCCAACTCCTTAATATGAAATCTATGGCCTGCATGACCTACCTTCTTGGCCTCAGCCCGCCCTTACAATTTTCTCTCGTTTTATAGCAGCACTGAACAATTTTAGCAGATAATTAGTCTAATTTTAAGTAACATTTTTCTCTCAGCTCTCTTCTTATCATATTCAATACTCCTGTCACAACTATAATTCTTTCCTTTCTTCAATAAAGAAATGACCACTGCCCCTTCACCTTTGCTCAAGTGGTTTCCTCAGTTACTTAGCTCTTTCCTGCACATTCTGCTGGCTCCAGCTCAGAAAGTACTTCACTAGGAGGCCTTCATTATGGACTCTGAGGTCTGGTGGGGTTCTCCCCTGTGTACCCATAGCCCCTGTGCATTGAGTATACAAATCCAATGGCATGTAACTTTGCTTGTCAGATAAGGCAGGAGAAAGAGAAACAAGACCTATGCATATCACTCACTGACAGCCAGAGCTTGGTACATAACAAATATTCATTAGATAGTTTGAATCAGTCGATATAGGCTGATATAAAAACTCACCATCTAAGCCTTAATAGTTCATTGTTATCAGTGTTTACATATGATTAGCAAACTATTCTCAGCTTTCATTATAAAGTGTGGATTTAATTATCACTAACAAATTGTTTAGTTGTTTTCTCAAAGTCTTGAATTAAAAACTCTATTATGTGTAATGTTATATAAAAGTACCTGGACTGAATAAATTCTACCTGTATTTTAAAGTCAAAGATTACAATGCCCAGATGAATAAAACTATATAAGGAATGCCCTTCTCAAAATTCATTCTTATGGAATTTTACTTTTTATTTCATTATTTGTACTATTTTATGTGGGTAGTTACAGAGAGACAAAATTTTGTTTAATATATGGGAAAAGCTCTCTAAAAATAAAAATTGTCCAAAAAAATGAAACCCTTAGAAATTTGTGCAGTCTTGTCATTTTCCAAATGAAAAGATGTTTCTCAGAGATCTGTATTTTTAAACTCCAGTGTTTAATGAGTAGATGGGTTACGTTAACTCTAATGTCACATAAAAATCAAAGCACCTGTATTCTTTTAAAATACTCATGAGATGAGTTATTTCACTCTCCTTTCTTCTTCCTATCCCCCACATGATTCAAAAACCTCTCATTTTTTCTGATTTATAACTGATTTTAACATACAATTTTATGTGACTAATTTATACAAATATATACTGTATTTATTTAGAAAAATGAGCAGGCAAAATTGTTGGATTTGTAAAATGTGCAGAAATGGATCTAAGAGACTACCTTCAAAGTAAGTAGCATTTAAATTTTATGCTCACTTTAAAGCATTTTTAATCGCATGACAAATAACTGCATGTATTCAGCTGTTTTCTTAATATATTTCATTCAGGAAGTAAAATTTGCACATGAGTAATTCCACCAGAAGAGCAATCATGTATTACACAAATATTCTGTTTCATTATTCATAGTTTACACTTGGGAACTCAACAAGTTAATGTAGAATTTATTATGAATATCTTTAAAGCTTTTTGTTAACATGAGATTTTTTTGATCCAGAATATTTTCACAGTTCAAACTCTCCATGTATGAAGTTTCAGAAACTTCATTCCTAGTTGGGAGTCATGAGACCAGAAGGGTAAAAAAGGCTCACCAACCAATCTTTTTAAAATTTTACCACAACTGAAACAATAGCCATTTGGATGAGAACTGAATTAAAATAGAAAGCATACTGCCAGAAAAGGATAACAAGCCATTCAGTAGGATCAACTCCCCTCAAAAAAATCCTCAGGTTGAAAATCCCTGTTAAGACCCGTGAGTTCCCAACCTAGTACACCGTGAGACTTTAGTTCTGGCCATACATTTCTGTAGGATTAGAGCTTCTGGCCTGAATGCTCCTCTCTAGAAGAACTAAATGTCCAAAAGTGCTTGCAGGCTACTATGTGGTACTGAGAATGAGGCAGCAGTGATGGGTAAAATAAACACTAAGACACGAAGTTCAACATTTTAAATGAATTGAGGCTGCTGAGCTACACAGGTTCTTCCAAGGAGAAAGATGTGATAGGCTTATTGTGAACACCTTTCTTTTCAGCTGATGATTTCCACAGAGTAGCACCATCAGAGCTTGCATTTCTTACTATCTGCCTGACAGACCCACCATGAGGAAAAGATAAAAAAAAAAAAAAGAGAGAGACAATTCACTTTTATGGAAGGCTTCTTGATAACAGCAAGTAGCAATTCATAATCACTTTACATTCATGAAATGATTTTATTTTCATAATTTGATGAAACAGAGAGCCAGGCATGGTGGCGCATGCCTTTAATCCCAGCATTCGGGAGGCTGAGGCAGGAGGATTGTTGTGAATTCGAGACCAGCCTGCGCTACAAAGTGAATTCAAGGCCAGCCTGAACTGCATAGTGAGACCCTGTCTCAAAACATAGGACTGGGGATTTAGCTCAATGGCATAAGTGCCTGCCTGGCAGGCACGAGGCTGTGAGTTTGTTCCCCGGTACCAAAAATTATATGTATTTTTTTTATGAAATGGACATTATCAGATCCATTTTATAGAAAGAGAAACTGAGGTTTGGAGATTTTTAAGTATAGTTAGACCAAAAACTATTAAGTACAGCACTGTAATTAGGACATAGGACTATTACTCTCCAAACATTCTTCATTTCTCTGTCCACAACCCACAGCTTCTCAAAACATTTCCATGTGTGATTGGCATTCACAGCCTATCTGCCCAGGAGAAAGGAGAGAACGCAAAACTGGAGAATTTATATCAGGAAATTCAGGCAGCTAAGGGGACAAGGGTGTTCAAAATAACTCTGATGAGAACACCTAGATACTCATGTGGCAACAAAAGATTGCAAGTAAAAATAGATTTCAAACAAATTTCATTTTACCACTGAACTCTAAATATAATTACTCTTCTAAACATGATCTGTCTCCAAAAACCTCATGATCCTTGCAGGCACAAGAATTCTCTTACCAACAACTTTCAACACCTAATTTTAAACTAACCCCATACAGTAACAACATCTTCCCTCAATTTGTAGATTTTATCCATTCCTATATAATAGGAATGAGTGGAACAGATAGACATCCAATAAATCTTGCCTACCACTTTCCATCTCACTGGATCGGAAAGGTCATTTTAGGTTACTTTTTCTAAAGTTCTAATAAGAGAAAAGAACAATGAATCAGGTATAATTTCATGGAAATTATTTTAAAGCAATCTTAACACAGTACACTGTTAAGCCTCATGACTATGTGAACTGTCTCTCCAAAGCTGACAGGATCCAGCTAATTTTTAGAAAATAAAAGATATTTGAACTTTTCCATGTTCTGGTTTATTTTTTAACCTCTTCAGCTAATCTTCCTTCATTGTATTAGGATCCTGCTAATGCTGATGGCTGTTCCTGCAGAACTAAATTTTGAGCTGACTCAATACAGCCAAAGGAAAGATCTTGCTTACATCCAGAGCCACTTTGATAATATCCAGTTGTTGAAAGCAAGAAAACAAAAAATCCAAATAGCAATGAACGCAATAACTATTTTTTAAAAGAAAAATAAAATTACTTGTGAGAATACACAGTCACTTGACAATTTCAATCTCATGAAACTTAAGACATAAAAAAAAACTAAGGCCTCAAAGCCAGCATCTCTGGCTTTCCCTAGATATTTTCTAAATGGTATATAGCTTTGTTTATACTATTTATGTGAAATGTAACTTGACATATTATATGGTAATTAAAATTCTCAAAATGCAAAATAAAGCAAATGAGAGACTGAGAAAATGATAGATACAGCAATACTAAATTTATTATATGAGTACATGCACATAGGATGTGGGGAACCACTCAGACTGCTTCAAAACTCAGGGGCATGAAAGGATACCTGAGATGTGACCTCACTGTCTAGCACAGGACACAGCAGGATCAGCTACTTAACCATGACTTAGCACAGGTAAACACACATGTGCTGGTTACCGCACTATCTCGTAAGAATGTAAGTACGAGATAACCTGTATAAGAATTATACATTAAAGACACAGGGGGCTCTTGCACTATTGAGCTCTTGGGTTCTGCCTGCTGCCTGATACCTATTGTCGTTGCTGATGATGTCTTGCACACATGGGTTCTTTAATCTGGGGACCTCACCTGTGAAAATCTCCTTTGGGCTCCCCAAGTAGGCTGACATAGGATAAACTCCAAACTGCTAATAGATAAATGAGTAAACATTTTTTTGGTGATAGGAACACACAATGCACAACGATGTAAAATCAGTTTGGCAAATTGTACCAAGAACCTCAAGAGTGTGTGTCTTTTTCACCCATTTTTAATCTATTTCTACTAATCACCTAGGAATTTACCCTATGTGGGCATGGAAAATCTTAAACAGTTGGGTTACATTTAGTTTTAACACCAAAAAATGGGATAATCAAAGTGCTTTTTGAGAATGATTATGTAAACTATGGCATGCCCCCTTGTTAAATAATATATAGTCATCAAAATGATGTAGTTATAAAAATTATAGATCTATAATTATAAATTATAATACTATGCATGACTAAGATAATTATGAAATGTAAAATATTTATTAGAATAGTATACACACATGAAGTATACATGCACACACAGTATGATTACTTATTGGTCAAAACCACAGATATATGTATAACAAAAAGATCAAAATAATCTATAAAAATGCTAACAGTAGAAATATGGAAATAAGAAGATATGGGCTATAGTCCTTTATCTTTTTAATATTTATCTCAGTATAACTCAACTATATACTCTTTAATAATTTTTATAAATCTAAAACAGTAAAAATAAAATGTGAAAAATCATAGGAAGATAGATTTCCATTCAAAACTACTCACAAGTGGAATGTAATTATACTTTGGTGTTATTTTTAAGGTAATATCATTTTATTTGGTATGGTAAAACTTTGAGAATATTTTACTGCTTTCTGTTTCTTCTCAAAGCCTTACTTTGGAGGAAGTGTTACAGTGGGCCCAATCTTTCGAGAATTTGATGACTACAAAATGTGAGTATTATGTACTGCCATCTTTGAATAACTGGCCAGTTTTATTTCTTAGTGGAGGAAGGGATGCTATATAATGAATACAGGTTACTCCTCTCACGACCTTCTAAATGGCAACTGACGTAGTTGAAAAAAGAAAATTTGAAAATAGTTTGTCATGTCAACCAATGCTATTTTCTCTGGTGTTAATTAAAACAAGATTAGTCACTGTGGATAATTATTCTTCACAAGTATACATATAAAACCTCTTGGAAAATATGCTGAAATAGTAACATGTACTGAAATATACTGCCTTACCAGAGCATCCTAAATTTAGCGTTTTTCAAAAATTTTACAATTTGTTGTTCTAAGTATTTACAAAATTAAGAATAAATTTGAGTCTTAATATAGAACTCTTCAGCCGGGCGTGGTGGCGCACACCTTTAATCCCAGCATTCAGGAAGCTGAGGCAGGAGGATCGTTGTGAGTTCAAGACCAACCTGGGCTACAAAATTAGCTCAAGGCCAGCCTGAACTGCATAGTGAGACCCTGTCTCAAAAAAATAGGGCCAGGGATTGAGCTCAGTGGCTTAAGTGCCTGCCTGGCAGCCACAAGATTGTGAGTTCAATCCCTAGTACCAAAAAAAAAAAAAAAAAAAAAAAAAAAAAAAAAAAAAAAAAAATTAAAAAAAAAAAAAAAAAAAAAAAAAAAAAAAAAAAAAAAAAGAAATAGAACTCTTCAAAATTTACCAGTGTCTGATTTAAGTGGATGGTATAAGACTCTGACTTTAGGTATCAACATTCAGATGATATAAATGAAAAATAATAGCAATGCATATGAAAAGAGAAATGCATAGGTTCAGTGTGGAAAATATGAAGGATGATGTGCATTAAAGGAAAATGTGCCTGTGTCTGGGGCAGGAAACTAGCAAGTCATAGAGAATGATAAAATCAGAAAATAAGTACAGAAAAAAATGTAGTGGATACTTAGAAAATTCTTTTACTGAATTTGGTACTTTGTTAAAAAATGGAATTGCTTTCCTCACCTGTTTTATTTTGTTTTTGTTTTTGTTTCATTTTTGCCTACAGATCTGGGTTTTTTTTGTAGTATTCTTCTTACGCTCTCTGTGAAGGTTTAATCTCTGGGAGATACCAAGTGCAGAAAGAAGTTAGCTATATGGCTTAGATGTTTAACTGTACTTTGTGCAGTGTAGTTATGCTGGACAGGATGCCGCCTCTGCATGTTGCTATGGTCTTAGAGTACTATTTGCTCTCCCTGACTAAAGGACCCTACTTGATTTCGACACACCAGCACTGCAAGACCCAAAAGGAAATGGTGGGAGATGTGAATCCTTGGCTACTTCTACTGAAACACCTCAATCAGTAATTCTAGCACATGGCCCTTACCCTAGTCCCAGGATCTCCACCTCCAAGCCCGGGGCAGCACCTGAGTTCTCACCTTTTGTAGCAGATCTTTCCAATGAACGCTTGGAGTCATGGAAGATTTTGTGCAATTTAAAACTACCCCTTTCACTTTTGGGGTATTCTTCGTAGTTCTGTGATCCAACTTGCCAGTATGACTATGATTTTTTTAAAAATTATAGTAAAACTTAGGAAATGTAAATGAGAGGAAAATACAGAAGTGTATGGTTAGCCAGCGATGTTGCTTCTTCTTTTACTAATAGTTTACATTTTAGTCCTAACACTTCGTAATACATGCTTGTAACATTGTGAGATTAATCTTCCCTTTGCAGTTTCATTCTCACTCTTCGCTTGTAAAATGGAAATAGTACCACCTTTCTGTTTAGCATTACTGTACAGGTTGGATAGAGAACACCTAATTCAACTCCTATTACAGACTAGGACCACAAAAGTTGGTATTTTTATTAGTAATAAAGTGTATACCTCTAGCAATCTTTTATCTTTGCTCCATACCAAAAAGTTTAAAAGTTCTTGGTATTCAGAACTTCCTACACTCCAACCCAACACATTTTCTAAAATGTATTTCCAGTTACGACTTTTCACATAACATGTCCTCCACCAGTCTGACTATTGCTACATTTTGTACTTATAAAGCTATAACTCTTCCTGCTGCAGACTTTTGCACAAAGTCCTTTTAGTGTTCTTTACCTACTCTGACTATCTTTGAAAAGAAAATTCAAATTCCACTTTTTCCATGAAACTTGTAGAAATATTTTTTCTTCTATTTTATTAGTAGCATTATTTATTCTGTTACTAATTGTAGGTAGCTTGTTTAATGAAGTTTTTCCATGGTAGCCTGCTCAGTAAATTATAAATTCCTTAAGAATAGAGGGCCTTCTTTCCATCTGTCATCCCCCTGAGAAGCTAAAAACATACTCTGTACCTAATAAGCGTGCAATAAATGTTCAGTGAATAAATGCAACATAAGTATTAGTAAGGAAAATTAAAATACCACATCATATTCTGTAAATTTATGTGCCAGTACTGGAGACCTCATAAACAAGGTGGACAGTGTTTATTTGGCAAGGATCTCAAGTGGGTATCTGGGTACAATTAGCAATTTAGAGATCTGGTGTCATGAGAATAAGCAAAGCCCATAGAAAGGATTACAGCAGGCAGAAATCGTACTGCTCTTTTAAAAAACTACCAAAAAAGGGATAAAAATTTGCCAGAAATTAGCATAACATGAAGTTCTTTTAAAAATTGATAATCGTGTAACAAAAAAGTGATAAAGCAAATCATTCTATGGCCCAACCAACCAGAAAAATAGTATTATAAGTACAAACATAGTATGTTCAAGAGAATAAAAATATGTTTACATTGATAAGAACTCAAGTAAAAAGCAGAGGACTAGTAATATGCAGAGGGTTCTTTTTATAGATCAAAATACTGAGTCTAAGAAACATGTAGTTCTGAACTCTACATGGAAAGGAAATATATTAGTGTGTGTCTCAGTAGATGAGTAGAAACTGGTTTGATTCACTTTTGACAAACAAGTATTTTTAAATGTCAGATATTTTTTAAAGTGTGCATCTTTCAATGTGCATTCAATAAATATGAATTAAGTACTTCTTATGTATCAGGCAATGTGCATGGGAGAAAAATCCCCTGTACCAATGTGGCACATAAAATACCACTGGAAAAATGAGTTTTCAAAACCTAAAAATCCCATAGAAAAGAGCAAAAGAACTCCCATTTACAGTATATTGGGATAACATACAAAAACCACCCTCAATGAAATTCAAAGGCAAGCCAGACGCACTTTTTAAAAAATAATGTAGTTTGACAAAAGTTTGCATTTAAGGCTGTATAAGGTTCTGAGAAATGGAACAGAATAAAAAACTCAGAAATCAGTACATTTTTATGGTTAATTGAGTTTTTACAAAGGTGGCAAGAACATACACTAAAGAAAGGAAAGTTTTCAATAAACAATGCTGGAAAAAGCTAAATATCCATATGCAGAAGAGAGAAACTATATCCTAAACTGTCACCATTTAAAAACATCAACTAAAAATGGACTAAAATTTAAATGTAAGGCCTCAAATTATGAACCAACTGAAAAAAATAGAGTCAATGATGTTGGAGAAGGATCATTTCATCAACTACTGTTAAGTACACCTTTAAAACTCACAGTGGTGATTTTAATTCTAGAAGCACGGTTCTGTGCTTTTTCTGTGACCCATTGTGGTTCTTCCAGCAGACATGAAGAATAGAAATACTCTTAAGCCATTTGTGGTAGACAAATGTCTGGATCAATCTTTAAACTTTGGTCAAAATTGCCCTTAAATATGCTGTATATTTTTCTCCTTAAATTATCATAATCACATTCAGAAAATCTTGGAAGTACTGAGTTGTACAGTATAGGATTACCACACCGCTGAAGGCAGTGAAAGTTGCTCCATATTGACAAATCGTCTGTGCTGTATGATTTATCTTTATCTGCACAGAGGCAGAGCAGACACGGATGTTGTTGCTCCCTCATGTGCATTCTCATCCAGAGGCAGAGGTATTATCTTAGCTCTCTTCATCTGTGACAGATCCTTTGCTCCTCACTCTGGATTAGCAGCTTCCTTCACCATCATTCTAATCTCTGCTAACCACTGCTGCCTCCATGGTTACGTTCATCAACACTTCTATTACCACATTGCCTTGCTGCAGACGTTTCAATTTAGTTACTTTTTGTGTTTTTAAACTTGTCACACACTTCACCTTGCTGGAGGAAAAGAAAAACTTGGCCTTTGATAGACATTACCATTCAGTTAGTACTTCTTTTTCCTCATTCTCAGAAAACAAAAAGCAATAGCATGCCAAATATAATCTAGTCTTTACTACCTCTTGATTGGTGAATGTTTAGGGCCCATTTCTTTACTTCTCAAGACCTGTAAAGAGTCCCATTAAAATGCAGAACCATGCAGGATACAAAAGCAGGGCCCAAGAGATAAGCTGAAGCTTTTTCATACGAGATGGTTTACAAATACACCTCAAAAGTCATTGTTATGGTTTATATCTAGATGTCCCCACCAAAGCCTCATGTACTCATAGGTGAGGCTTTTGGGAGTGACCAGATTATGGGTGTGTTATACTGAAATAGTCCCCAGATTGGTTTAGCATGATTCTGGGTGTGGGTGATGGACTTACTGAAGAGGGTAGATCCACCTTGCATAGGCAGCACCAACTAGTAGGCTTATAGCCTGGATGGAATGAAAAAGAAAAGAAGAAGGAAGTCTCACAGTTTCCTGTCTGCCATGCCATGAATTGTTTCTCCTCTGTGGTACCCTTTGGCCATGCTGCCCTCCCATGGAGTCAGCAAACTATATACTGAAATGTCTACAAACTTGATCTAAAATAAACCTTTCCTTCTTTAACTTGTGGGTGTTGGGCATTTCATCCCAGCAATAAGAAAGTAACTAAGACAGTCATAAACAAAAAATAATATGTGTAAAGAAAACAGAGGAAAGTGCAATAAATATAACCAAAATGGTATCTTTAATATACAAAAAAACTTAAAAAGTTAAGAAAACAGTAACAATACAAAAGAAAAATGGATAAAAGATTTGATATTTACCTAAAAAAGAAATGGGTGTGTGAAAAAGAATAATGTTCAAGAATTAATATTTTAAACACAAATTTAAACAATTACAAGCCACTGGTATCAATCTATGCAATTACAAAGAATAGGGTGAGTAGACACTGATATTGCTTTTAATGAAAAATAATGAAGTCTTTCTGAAAGCAATTTTACCTTATGTATGTATTAAGAGTCTCCAAAAATATTGTATCTTCATTCTAGGGATCCCATTACTTTAAATCATTTCTAAGAAAACAATTACAGATGCAAGGATTTATAAATTAAAATGTTCTAGTGTTTGATAATTTATAACAAAAAGAGGGTAGTAAATTTAAAATGTTCAATACTTTCAGGATGGCTAAATATACAGTCAGCTTGTATCCACAGGTTCAGCAGCTGTGGGTTCAACTAATTTCATGCAGATCAAAAAATATGTGGAAAAAATGAGTCTATACTAAACATGTTACAAACATTTTTCCTTGTCATTATTCACTAAACAGTGTAGTAAAACAACTATTTATACACTATTCTCATTTGGCATTATTAGTAATTTAAAGATGGTGTAAAGTATACAGGAATATATGTTAGGTTATATGCAAATACTATGCCATTTTATGTGAGGGATTTGAGCAACCTTTGATCTCACAGCAGGGGATCCTGGAACCAAATCCCTGTGGATATGGTGGGGTGACCATATCATAACCTAGCTCTTCAGTGGATTACTGTATGATCATTGAAAGTGAAAAGGAGAAAGACTTTAATACTTGATAGTAAGTATGAAAGAGCAATGGTGATACAAAAATGTTTTCCTGTTATGTAGTATCAATAATTTGTGTTTAGCTCTCTTGGTGTAAACAAGTGAATGTTAGATGCTAGAGTTTGTTTCTAGATGTTCCCCCAAAGTCCAGTTCAGCCACTGGACTTTTTCAGAGGTGGCCAAATCTAGAATATGTGATGTTGGGATTAAGGGTATGTGATTAGTAAATCAATCCACTGATTGCTTTAGCATAGTTCTTACTAGGATTAAGGGTGTGAACGCTACACCCACCCTCGAGCAAGAAGTCTGCATATAATACAAGGGACAAAAAGAGTCTAACTCCCAATCCCCTGCCTTGTTGCTTTTGCCATCTTGCACCACCACCAACTATTGCCCCTCTGCCATGTGTCACCCTGTCTTGGAACTTCTACAAACTGTAAGCTAAATGAACATTTCCCCCCTTTAATTCTCGGTGTCTCAGTAATGAGAGAAAAGAAAGTAAGATATTAGATAAATACAAGATTATAAATGAACAAAGAACTGAATGAGTAAAAGGAAATATAACAAATTGTAAACAATAGCTGTTTATTAGATGTTTTCTGTATTAAAAACAACCCAAGAGTTTTTAAACTAGCTTTATAGTAATACAGCAACAAAAAAATAGGAGAAAAGTAAAATTTGTGCCATAGAATCTAAACCAGAGAATTTTAATGAAATAGATTTACTATAAAATTTCACATAGATGCTAGTAGAATTTTGGAATTCATTATTCCCAATTGTAGATTGACTAGAAAATGGATTTAAAATTGGTTCCAGTGCATTTCTAATGTATACTAATGGACACAGCACATCTCTAGAATTTAATGCGTGATATAAGATTTGCCACCTTTAAAAGACACGATCTTAAAATTAGATAGGACTCTGTTTTGACTCAACCAAAAGAAATCCCACATTTTCCTTCTGAATCAGGAATACTGGCATGTGTCATCTTGTGTGTCATATAAATGCTAATTTCTGCCTACAAGAGCAAGCTGGCAATTACCAAAGGCACCATTCTCATTCTTCAAGGAAAAGGTATACACTTATATGACTCAAGCCTATTTCTTGTATATACTCAACATGAAACAGAAATTCTGTCATCTATCCTTTATTTGCTCTTCTAAAGTAGAATCACGATCTCTTGAGCATAATGCTCAGGAATGAGTATCACTAAAACATCAGAACGGGCCACCATGGGGTCCATTGTCTGATTTGGGAAAGATTTTCCACTTTGTAATTCCTTTGATGTGTGCACCAATAGAAATTCTAAACTGAGCAGTTTAATTCTGATTATAGTGTTTATAAAGATTCTTGAAATACTTTTATACATAAGCACTTTCAGCTGCTTGCTTAATTGACTTGTAGCAGCTTTTTTCCCTAGAATATATTCTCCTTTTGGCAAATGAGGACCAGAACCACATAAGGGTTGTTAATGCACTTTCTTAGATTGGTTCATGGAGCTTTTGAATGTATATAATTAACTAGCAAAAGCCCAATGGCCAAAGAAGATATAAATAAGACAAGCAAATTTATTATCCTGATAGGAAAAGGAATGGGAATAACTAAGAACAATGTTACAAGCTACTATATCAAGTGTCTGTGCTATACTGTATTTTATATCATATATACGCACATATATAATGCTATAATTTGCAAAATTATTTTTAAAAATATGCATAGCAATGCAGAGATGGTTTCATTAGGAGAGGACTCAAGTATGTCAAGAATTGTGGAACCGTTAGGCCAGCACAAAAAGAAGCTGTTATAGTACGGTCAGATGACACCCACTTAAGCCTCATGTAATCATGGTTGGGGCTGAGTCTGACATTCATGACTGGTTTGTTGTCTGGCACTGGGATTGATGGTGTGAGTGCAGCACCTGCCCAGGGGTGGAATTGACATACTGTGGAAGTGCAGGAAGAAGGCGTGTCTTCCCTCTCTTGCCGGTTAGTGCCTTGCTGTGCAGCAGCCATAAATGGCAGTCCCCAACCATGCCACCCTGTATTTTAGTCAGCTGAGTACGGACTAAAACCTACAACACTGTAAGAAATAAACCTTTTGTTCCTTAATTTTGGGTGTCAGGTATTCTGTCTCAGTAATGAATGAAAAGTAACCAAGACACAGTTTGGTACCAGAGGAGTGGGGTCGTTGCTATGACTAAACCTGACCATGTGGTTCAAGAGCCTTTGGAAATGGCTCATGGGAAGAGTTTGGAAAGGTTTGGAGACATCGCCTGAAAGAGTGGTTCTAGATCAGCTTAGGCTGTTCCATATGGGAGATTCTGGTCAGAGCTCAGAAGACCAGAAGGCTGATAAAAAAGCTTTCTAGTTAAGACCAGGCTTGGGAGGTTTCTGCTGGAAGAAGGACTGCATTGGTTGTTGGACTCCATATGATGTGTGTTACAGCTTGGCAGATAGTTGGTCTGTATGTTGTTTGTGTCCAGAGACTTTACCTGAGAGTGAGATTAAAGGCAATGGACTGATTAATCTGGCAAAGAAAATTTCAAGGCATTTGAATGTTGAGGTGGTGGCATGGCTATTGTTGGAGGCGTTTAGCCAAATTTATGTTGTGAATTAAGAGAAAAGAGCCCAACATGGTGATTTAAAACATTGTGAGTTTGGCCAGGAAGCCATGGACTGTAAACATAGAGCTGAGACCTTGATTGCTGAGAAGGAACAAAGACATAAAAAAGATGCCCTGGGGCCATTCTGGGAAGCAGTGGGCATCTACCTTTAGAAGCCTCAAGCTGGCAAAAGTGAAAGACTGTGCTTGGAGAAGAAAGCTGCAGAGCACTGTGTTCTAGAATGGCAATGGAGGCCACAGGAGGTTCCAAAATGGCAGCAGCCACACCAGGTTGCAGAATGGTGACAACATAGAGAGACTGTTCCTCACAATCAGGTTCAGAGAGCTCAATGATCCAGGCATTCAACCCCTACAGCCAAGAGAGAGGAAAACCTGGCTACTGCTCCAGCTGGCAGTGAACCTTGGCAGCATCCACGTGGCACTGGTTTTCAGTGCAAAGGAAATTCACAAATTCTGAGGTTAAGGTAGCTTCCATTCTGACTTCAGAAGGCAATATGTGAATCTGCAAGTGTGAAACCAAAAGTTCAATGGAGAACCCAGAAGTTTAAAAAATCCAGGAACATAGATCATCCAAGGAAAGCTGCAAAAATGAAGCCAAATGGGCTAAAGAGAGAATCTATAGGAGTTAAAATCCCTGAAATTGCCATGGGGTCACTCAAGCCCTTTGGAGCTCACAACCAGATGCTGAGCATGGAACTTCAGGACTTAATGTTAACCCTGCTGGATTTTGGACATGCTATGGTTCCAATGTTTTGTATTTCCCTGTTTGCAACTTTTGGAATGGTAATGTTTATCTTGTGCCTTTACATGTTGGAAATGCTTAACCTCATTTTCATTTGTACAGGGAATTACAGTTAAGAGTTTGCCATAGATCTTGGAGGAGATTTGGGACTTGTACTTTTCAACTGTTAGAGATGGACTAAATGTCTTTTGCATTAAGGATGTACATGAGTCTTTGAGGGTCCCAGAGTGGAATGTTACAGTGTGGTCAGATGGCCCCCACTTAAGCCTCATGTAATCATGGTCAGGGCTGAGTCTGGCATTCGTGATTGGTTTGTTATCTGGCACTGGGATTGATGGTGTGAGTGTGGCACCCACCAAGGGGTGGAGCCGACATACAGTGTAAGGGCAGGAAGAAAGTGTGTCTTCCCTCTCTTGCCAGTTAGCACCTTGCTGCTCTGTGGCCATGAATGGTGGCCCACCAGCCATGCCACCCCGCATTGCAGCCAGCTGAGTATGGACTGAAACCTCCAATATTATAAAAAATAAACCTTTCCTTCCCTAAGTTTGGGTGTCAGGTATTCTGTCTCAGCAATGAAAGAAAAGTAGCCAAGACAGAGGCCAAGGTACTTATACTTCTCTATCAGGAGGGAAGTTAGAGAAGGCGAGAATAGATGCAAATAAGTTCTGGAATGAGAATCTATAAACATTTAATATAAAATTAAGCTAAACAAAAAACAAAAAACACAAATTCAGCATACTTCAATTTGGAACAGAACATTGGCTTCCAGATTATCTTCCTACTGCCACCCACTCATTCAGTTCACCCATTCAAGAAGCATATCACATGCCATGATCTGTGGGTTTACCTAGATGTCTCTCACTATCCCTTCTTTTTTTCCTGTTCCCCAGCTCATTTCTTGATTTTGAGTTCTTTATTTTCTATTCCTAGTGAAGTATTCAGTCAAAATTCTTCTGAGTATAAACTATATAAATCTCTTCATTTTTTTATAGAATTGTGTAAGTGCATAGTGAAAAATACTGACTTTCAACATCAGTTGTTAAATCAAAAATGACTTTTGTACTTTGCTTTGCCCACCTATTCAATTTTTCTAAAAAGAGCACCAGTTACTATATCTATGTTCCCTGCTCCCAGTTCTTTGTGCTTATTGTGAGGCAAATACAATTGAAAGTCACTTTGGTATGAAAATAAACTTCTTATTTGAAATCTAAATTATAATCCCTATTGGGTAGTAATAACTAATCTATGTTATTTCCTATGCTATATTTCTATACACACTCTAGCCCAATCTGTTTTGTCCTTTCACCTGAGTGATGTTTCTGTCAATCTACCACTCAAAGGCACGAATTCATCATTTGCTTATATAATAGCAGTAAGTCATGCTCTAAGTTTGTGTATTGCAAGAATACCATATTTCTTCTAGATTACCAGCATTGCCAACCTAATGCCCCCTTACAAGGGATTTGCCTCTATTTGAGTTCTTTTCTCGAATACAAAATATTTTAAGTTATCTTTATTACTATATCACTGCTGACAATCTATAGAAACTAAGGAGTCAAGAAGCCTGACTTTCTAAAACTTTATCTACTGTCTCATGTGAAGACCCAGGAAAATAAGATTTTACTCACTTCTGTTTTATCTGATTACTATTATTTCTCATAGCAGCTAATGACACTGATCAAGATTTTGTTAACAAATATCCTATGCTTTTAGAGTTCATGGATATGTTTATAGCATTGATTGTGATGATAATTTAATGAGTGTACATTACTTCCAAATGCATCATCATATACATTAAATTTTGTATCACTTCTCACAAAAAAATTCTATACTAATAATTGTTCTCTAATTAGTCATATATTCAGTGTAACTATATACACACTTCTGTTAAATCATTGAAAAGTATTTTGTCTTTTTCTCATTTATCAATTCAATTTCTCAGATATGCTAACAGAATTTATAGTCACTAAAAGAAATGTAAAATTTATCTCAAATAATTTCATCTTGAACCTTGAGAATATTTGGTCCTCCCAAACATTGTGATTAATGTGCTAAATTTATGAAAGCTTGCCTAATTTTGTCCTTCAAACACAAGCTCCTACAAAATTGTGTGTCCATGAGCAAAGATCCTCCCACCTTTGTCCTTATTTGCCCACTTCAGAAAGATAGTTTAAGACCAGAGATGAGGATAACTATCTCAGCATTAAGTGTCATTTGATGGTTATGTTCAGTATAACTACTATCTTGTACTAGATTCTCATATAATTTCAAACAGCCCTTCTGAATTCATTTTCTTACCTAGTCATTATTTCTGCTTCAAAGCATAAATCATGAACATGAAGTTCAATTTTTCATCTGTCTGTACTCTTCTGACCTGAATGGACACTGAGAAACATGCCAAGCAAATCAGAGTATCACTTCTGCATGGCTTGACAGTTTCCTTCCAAACTAGAGCTGTCTGTTAAGAGTCTAAACTCTACTCTTATCCACCAGTTTGATGTTAGGTCTTTGGTTTTGTTCAAGTAATTCCATCATCAGAGCCTTGTCCAATTTAATTCTGTTTTCTACATCCTTGTGTTATTTCCTGTCCTATTGGTAATAGGACCATCCACACTGGTAATAGGACCACCTACATTGGTAATCTGAACATCCACTGGTGAATATTTCCCAATGAGTGAGTGAGGATAAAGGGATAACCTCACCAGTGACTGGCATTGGCTACAGGTATATAGATCAAAACATAAAATGGGCATATATGCACTATTTATTAAATTGTTTGGGAAAATTTATTCAGGGTTTAGTTTGAAACAGCATTAAATATTGCTCACATTTTTGATAATTTTAACTAATGAAAATAAATTGATTTCTCTACTACTTTTAGATGGTCCAGTAGTCTATGCAGCATATTTAAAAATGGAGCACAGTGATGAGAATATTAAATTCTGGATGGAATGTGAAACCTATAAGAAAATTGCCTCACGGTGGAGCAGAATTTCTAGGGCAAAGAAGCTTTATAAGATCTACATCCAGCCACAGTCTCCTAGAGAGGTAATAATCACGGGAAATGAAAATCAGTACAACCATTGGAGGGCACTAATATGTCAATAATATTCATACACACCAGGCACTCTACATCTCAGTATCTTCTAAAATGCTATAAAAGTCATTATGGCTGACATTTTACAGATAAGAAATTTGAGGACCTGAGAAGTTAACTAACTCACCTAGTATCATACAGCTGTTCAATAGTAACATTAGCATTTAAAGTTAGGTTATTGGGTTCCAACAACTTTCCTCATTAAATTATCTTAATTCGCAATCCTAGGAAAGCTAAGAAGGTAAAAGGCAATGCTTAAAAGAACGGTTCTTGGCAGCATAAAGTAGAAATGCCATAAATAGTCATGCACACATCGCCAGTGGTGCTGGGCATTCAGCCACCACAGCCTGCTGCAGAGATTAACTGCTCACCTTAGTAGAAAGCTACCAGACATCCAGCATTACTGTCAGTGATATCCAACTACCTAAAGAAAATAATCCCAAATGAAGGAGATTCAGCAACACTTGCAGAAGACATCCAGCATTACTGTCAGTGATATCCAACTACCTAAAGAAAATAATCCCAAATGAAGGAGATTCAGCAACACTTGCAGAAGAAAAAAAGTAAAGAATGGAAATTCCTGTTAAGGGTGAAAAGATAGAGGATGCTGAATAAGATTTCTATCACTAAAAATAGTCAAATATGACTGACTTATTCCACAAAATTCTTACATGGAAAATTTTGGGTTTACTAAAATAACCACTTCTCCCCTTTATTTCTTCACTTCTCACTTTCTTCTCATTTCTGACCATATTGAGATTTGTTGCTATTAAGAAAGATAAGTTTATAACTAGCACCATGTTCCCCTTTCCTTAAAAAGAGACTTCCATTTCACAAACTTCCTTATTTGCAAACTACCACTAACCACTTCCATTTGCCCAAGTAAGCAATGGTTCTGAGACTTTCCTGGTCTAGGACCTTGAAATTTCTTTATTCCACTAGGATGTGAAGGTAGATAAAGCATTCACTTTTAAAAAGGTTTATATATCTTACATAACTATGGAAACAGCACACAAACTCTCCTATTTCAGTGAAGAGCAGGAGATTATGTTAAGATTTTCCATTATATGTGTCTATTTTCGATAATGCTTACTTATGCTCTACATGTCATTTCACTTTTCAGATTAATATTGACAGTTCTACAAGAGAAACTATCATCAAGAATATTCAAGAACCCACTCAAACATGTTTTGAAGAGGCTCAAAAAATAGTATACATGCATATGGAAATGGATTCCTATCCCAGATTTCTGAAGTCAGAAATGTACCAGAAACTTTTGAAAACTATTCAGCCTGACAATTCCTGACTACCACTCAAATCTTTAAATTGGAGATAGTATCTTGCAAATATTGACGTTAGTCTTTTAATTTAGAAAAACAGAAAGTCAAAAGTAAAATAGAAATAAAACAGTAATAAAGCTATAAATTGATTTCTGCTTCTCAAAGATGCCAAAAAGAACTCTAAAACTCTTATGAATAACACAAATATAGCATACTTATGTAGCTCAGTTAATAAATAAGTAAAAGGAAGATTTTTTTCATGACGTAAGTGTGCTTATTGTAATAGTCAACTAATAGCTGTTTTCTTATTAATGAAATTTTATTGTCATAGTGTGACAGCAAATTGCTTCTTTAAGAAATTTAGTTCTGTGAATCATGTCTCTAGCATGAATGCATTCTACAAGTAGAGTGTTCTAAATAACTTAAATTAGTAAACAATAGTGCAAAAAGTGTACTTATCAAGAGTAATATTTAAAAGGTATATTTTTAAGAGACATTCTCTCTGTAAAATTTTCCTAACATGGCCATAATTAACTTTCTTGAGCATATATATTTTCTACATGTAAAACTTTGTGATGATCCTAAGCTCTTTAAAATATGGGTTTCTTTTCATTTATTGTTGCACTTGCATTTCTATAAGGTTAGAAAATTTAGTTCCTACATTTTGAGATTTTTCCTAATAATATGAATTTATTGTGATTCTGGTAATCAATAAATCTAAATATAAACTTTTCAGTTATAAATTTATGTATTTTTCAAAGACATAGTAAAAATACCACTCCATATAAATTTCTAAAGGCCTAAAGTTGATATAATGGTGAAAATACATACTTTTAATTTCTATAGTTTTAATAGAAAGGCAGGAAATTTAACATATTCTCTGATGTTAATTTACTGTCACCTACAACACCATTAAAGAGTTCAGATTCAACAGGGACATTCTAAAGCTCAACACAAGTGTAAAAGTTAATCTGCTACCTTTACTACTTAATTTTTTTTTAATTTCAAGTCTTTATTACCTAAAAAAAGTGACATTAAAAAATGATTTTCTTCTGGAGAATTATTATTTTAATTTCTTGTGTTTGCTTTTGGTTTTGAAAGTAGCTTAAAATAGGTTTGATCCTTACATTAAACAAAGCTCTTCCTCTCTTCTAGTGATTTACTAATTCTCATACTACTTTATTCCATAAACTATTTATTGGCCCCTAAAAGAATAATTTTTGCCAGTCAGATGCCTCCATGGTTCACAAGGTCAAATGGGAATTGAACTCATGACCTCACATTTGCCAGGCAGGCACTGTGTTGCTGAGCTATATCCCCAGCCCCAGTCCTAGTAATTTTGTCTGTAGTGTTTTCCACTTTTAAAAGGACAACAAGAATATGCTATCCAATCCAACAGTTCTTGACTACCACTCAACCCTTTAAATTGAAGATGATATCTTGCAAATACTGGCTTTGGTCTTTTAATTTAGAAAAACAGAAAATCAAAAGTAAAGTAGGAATAAAACAGGTATCAAGCTATAAATCGATTTCTACTTCCCAAAGAGACACAGATTTCAAAAAGAACTCTAGAATTCTTATAAATAACACAAGTCGTTAGGTGCTAAGAAGGTGAAAGTCACTAAATCACCCTGCTTCCAGTTCTGAAACCAAGAAGTCCTACCGAAAAAGTAAATGAATAATTAAAAAACTCACCACTGATATAGGAAAAATAAAAACAATACACTTTGATTTTATACAATGGAAAGAGTACTAAATTCATTGTTAACTGTGTTGTACATAAGTTCTGAATTTTCCAGGTTAATTTTACAAATTATCCAGCTCTGAGTAAACTACAGAAAATTTTAATGATTCTTAGTCTCTCTGCTCTTCAGTTTCCTCATGTTTAATATGAGGATAATAATATATGTCTTAGTTCCTTTCCAGATCAAAAATTCAAATTACTTTCAGTATTTTTGAGTACCATTTCCACAATATTCTACTGCTTATCATCTAATTTTGTACATTTAATAGTATGAATTGTATTCAAAACTGAATTTTTGAGTCACTCCTCTAAGATCATACATACTTAGATGTTTGTAAATTATGAACAACCTCACATATGCTCCCATTCTCCAATCACTGTCCCAAGCCTCCACAAACCATTCATTGGTGAAATCTACATTCAAGCTTCAAGAAAAACTCTCCAGGATCATGAAAAACAATATGAAACTTCCTAAAAAAATAAAAGTAAAGCCATAATATTATCTATCACTCCCAATCTGGGTTATCTATTCTGAAACTGGAAACATGATCTCAGAGAGACACATTCACTCCCATCTTCTCAGCACCATTTTTTATAAAAACCAAAATATGGAAAGAATCCAAAGAGCCTTCAAGTAAGTGGATTAAAAAGTGTGATACACACAAACACACACACACGAATACAGGCGAGTACTCCTTATTCAAAATGCGTGGAGTCAGAAGTGTTTCTGATTTCAGATTAAATTTTATTTTGGAATGTATGCATATATGTTATGAAATATCTTGAATCTAAAATTCAATTTAAAACATGAAATTCATTTGTTTTATACCTACCTGTCCTACATAATCTGAAGGCAACTTATACAATTTTTTAGTGTGCCTAAATTTTGAAATTTGACCATGGCCTCTCACATTAGGTTAGGTGTGGAATCTTCTGCTTGTGGCATTATGTTGGTGTTCAAAAAGTTTCAGATTTTGAAGCATTTCAGGTTTGGATTTTTCAATTACGGTTCCTCAACCTGTATCATCTGGCCTTAAAAGGAAAAGGAATGAAAATGTTCTATTTTTGCCCAGTGGAGGGAGTAAGCCAAATAAATAAGACATAGAAAGAGAAATACTGTCTAATCACATTGAACATAGAATCAGAAATAAAAGAAGAGAATACAATAGTGATGTCCAGGGGCTGAGGGAGGGGAAAAGAGAAGATGTCCAAAGGTGCAAAGTTTCAGTTATGCAGGGTGAATAAATTCTGGAGACCTAGTGTACAGCATATTGTCGCGTGCTTGTCCCGGCCGGCAGGCAAACACACGACTCAGTGCAGCAGTAGGCAAGCTTTAATCGTCCCCGGAGAGGTACGCCGGAGAAGCCTCACACGCGTCCGTCCATGACGGCTCCTTCCGTGCTTCTCCCGCCCGAGAAGCCTCACACGCGTCCGTCCATGACGGCTCCTTCCGTGCTTCTCTCCGCGCACAGGGCGGGAACCCACATAAATACCGTCCCAACATCCAATCACATCATCTCGGGGGATACACTCTTATTGGTTAGCGTCATTAATTGCCAGGTAGACATCATCCGAGGCGGGGTTACAAATAACCAGAAGGCAGGAAACGAGCGCCACCTTGGCTCACTCGACGGGCGGGGCAATCTAGCTCAGGCCTCAGC